>ONZH01019344.1:0-47260 GCA_900303285.1 Rhinella marina | reverse complement strand
ATTTTTCACAACTCCTTTGGAAAATGAAAGGTGGAATCTGCTATGGGCAAATAAACAATTGTACTTTAGACCAGTTTGATAACTCTGCCCCATTGTGCTGATGAAGGTCTTATGACCAAGACGTCCAATTGTAATAAGTATTTCTGGCAATCAGAGATTTCCTAAACGGAAAGTTCACTTCCATTACTGGAAAGTGTGTGAGACCCTCTGAAACTCCGAAATGATTGCTTTATATTAGAGATGAGCAAACATTTTGAGACTCAGTTTGTTTCAGGTTCGCCATTTTTTTTAAAAGGTTCGGTATGGACTTGAAACTACTTGAACCAAAGTTGCTCCAGTTGAAAAAATCACGTAAAATAATGCACTAAACAATAACACAATAGATGCAAACATAATATATGGACTAAGCCCTCATTCTAATATGATAAAATCTGAGACTCTCAGCCAATATATTTGGATCAAAACACATCTGTGCCCACCTACCAGCACCAAGGTGGTCTCAGTCAGGCAGGTCCATATAATCAGGGGATGTTGGTTCCACATGCATGCTGGGTCCCTTCTGCCTTTTGCCATTTATGGTGCTTCAAAGGCCTCCACTAATACAGGGATGCAGGTACCAAACAGTGTGCCGTTGCATTGTATATATCTTCCTTTCCTTGTGCATTTAGCCATAGCAACGTGCACCTGCGCACTGGGATGTGCTGACTGAAATTCCCCTTTTTTTTTCTTTGTAAGTTTGTACTGGAGGTGTGGCTACTCCATTTGGTCATGCACTCCTGACTAGCCCGTCTGCCCCATAGGCTGATTTTAATTAGTGTAACTATAAAACCGAGTGGACTCGGCATGCATGTTTGGCACCTGCATCCCTGTATTAGTGGAGGCCTTTGAAGCACCATAAATGGCAAAAGGCATGCATGTGGAACCAACACCCCCTGATTATACGGAAGCCAAGGTTGGCACATAACAGGTAGGAAATAGTGTTAGGTTCCCATTCTACAGAGATCACCTTGACGATTTGGTGGACGGGCCCAGATAATTTTGTACAAAATATATTTGCCAAGAATCTCTAATTTACTAAGCAAGCATAGCATTAGCTCCAGAATACTTCATATCTCTATGGCATTTTGTTCTTTATCTGGTTAGCAGTGTGCCGTTGCATTGTATGTATCTTCCTTTCCTTGAGCATTTTCAAAAACACACCACATTGTCGTATGTGTTCTGCTTTTTCATACTCCAAAGCTTCCAAAAATTGTCGCTTATCGGTGCAGATGGTGTTAAAATAAACACAGCGTTATGGGAAACAGTGGCTTATTTGGGGACCAAGTGTCCAAGAATTATGCCTTCACAAGAATGCCTGCCTAAATGATACGCACATGTGTTAGTTATCAGAAGAAAAAGTGGCTTGTTGGGACGGAGCCTCCAAAATTAATGATGCTTTAAAAGGGGCAGATTGTGCGCACAAGTGATAATTGTCAAAAGGCTTGTTCTGAACTAACCTAGAAAAATTCTATCTTGTAATTGAGAGCTGCTGGAGAACAATGTAGAAAGGGTAAGATAATAGAGGCACGTGGCTATAACAGTAGTGGCAGCAGTAGAAGCATAGCATGGAACATACAAAGCAGTAGTACATATGAGGCAGTTTATGGTTGGTAGTAGTGGCAGATGAGTAGTCCTAATAGTGGTAGCAGTCAGGGGCGGTCTTGGCATTTCTGGGGCCCTAAGCGGAGTTAGGTCCGGGGCCCCCCCAATGACGCGTCACGCCCCTGATGACGCCCTCTGATGACACGCCCCCCACACATCAAATACTTTTTTAACAATAAAATACTGTCAAACAATTAACAATTAACTCACTGTTAAACAATGCAAGAATGTGTTTTTTCCACACTTATCGTATATCACTCTCCTATCTGTTTTTCACACACTTGTCTTATATCTGTGTTTTTCACACACTGGTCTTATATCAGTGTTTTATACTAGTGTTTTTCACACACTTGTCTTATGTCGGTGTTTTATATTAGTGTTTTTCACACACTAGTCTTATTTTAGTCTTTTTCACACACTTGTCTTATCTTATATCAGTGTTTTATATTAGTGTTTTTCACACACTTGTGGTATATCAGTGTTTTTAACACACTTGTGGTATGACTCGCCTCTGTGTCTCCTGTTTTATTTCTCTCTATCCCTTCTCTATCACTATTCACTATATTTTACAGTCAAGTCAACTACCCTGAGCTGGCTGTCTTTGTCACTGATGATCCAGCAGCTGCAGCTGTACTACTACTCCCAGTCCTCCTGGCTCCTGATTCTCTCTACTACAGTGCTGTGCTATATAATATTAAAATCAGATTCACACACAGCAGCAGCACAGCTCCCTAGCTCCTAACTACCTGGTCTGCACTAGACTAACATGAAGGATGCCCTCCTCGCACTTTTTTACTAAAATTACGTCAGCAGCACGTCCCAGCTCTTCATTGGCTGAGCTGGGGCACGTGCTGCTGACCATCACTCACTGGAAGGGGGGGGGGGGTGTGAAGGTTGCCCACAGCCTATGGCGTGTCCCAGACTCCCAGCTCTCTATTGGCTGGGCTGGGACACGAGCTGGGACACTGACGCATAGCCGCAGTGTTTGTGTTCTGCTGTGCGGACCAGCCTCTCTGCAGCCGCAGTGAGGCCGGTCCGCGGGCCGTGGCGGACAAATGCAGTAAGTGCAGTAAGTAAGCTGGGCGGGCGGCAGGGGCGTAGCTAAAGGCTCATGGGCCCTGGTGCAACAGTTCAGCTTTGGCCCCCCCGGCGTTGGTGCACCTAGCTTTTCTGATGCCCAAGGCAAATATTGAAACGCCCCCCCATGCCAAATTCTCAACCTAATCCCTTCCCTCCAGTCCTACTGTTAAAGGGGTTGTCCTCTTTTTACTACTGATGACCTGTCCTCACGATAGGTCATCAATATCAGATCGGCTGGGGTCCTCCGGCACCCTGACGATCAGTTGTTTGAAGAGAGGGCAGAGCTCATATGAGAGCTGCTTTCTCTGCTCTGTTCACCTGCTCGCCATAGAGTTTGCAGTGAAGAGCAGTTAACAGAGCAGAGAAGGCAGCGCTCGTACAAAAAAAAAAAAAAAAAGACAACCCCTTCAAAGACATACTTGGAAAACATTTCATACAACTCTTCAGAACATACAGGGTCATACAGCACCACATATGTACCTCTTACATCCAGTGACTTCTCTTTTCTAAAGTAGACATTCTCTTTCCTCCTCTTCTCCTGTCAAACCAGACCAGACCGCTATGGTGACTTCTTTCAGCCGTGCCTCGTCTCTGAAGAGTTCAACAAACAGACATCTTACTTTCCTACTTTTCGATTATCCTCTCACCTTCTCAACATTTCACCCTGCCCGCCCCCCAATATTATACTGCAAAGCCCCCCTGCAAATACTGGCACCACACAGAAAAACAATACCCCCTTACCTTTCAGATCAGATCCCCATATCAAACCCCAGATGAGACCCCCCATCTCCAGACCCCCATTAGACCTCCAAGCTCCCATATCTAACCCTCAGTAGACCTCCAAAGCCCGAATCAGACCCTCAGACCCCCTATCAGATCCTCATTAGACCTCCAGACACTCAATCAGACCCCCATTAGACCTCCAGACCCCCAATCAGACCCCCCATTAGACCTCCAGATCCCCAATCAGACCCCCATTAGACCTCCAGACCCCCTATCAGACCCTCATTAGACCTCCAGACCCCCTATCAGACCTCCAGACCCCCAATCAGACCCTCATTAGGCCTCCAGACCCCCAATCAGACCCTCATTAGACCTCCAGACCCTCAATCAGACCCCTAATCAGACCTCCAGACCCCCATTAGACCTCCAATCAGACTCCTCTAGACCCCCAGTCAGACCCTTCAGGCCCCTAATCAGACCTCCTTCAGACCCTTAATTAGATCCCCAATCAGACCCCCCCTTCTGGCCCCATATCATAGGACTCTCTTTCTGGCCCATGTCAGAACCCCTTTTCTGGCCCCCATGTTAGACTCCCCTTTTTTGGTCCCCATTCAGTCCCACCATTTCAGATCCCCCCATTCTGTCCCACCATTTCAGATCCGTCCCCCATTCTGTCCCACCATTTCAGATCCCCCATTCTGTCCCCACCTTTTCAGATCCCCCCATTCTGTCCCCACCTTTTCAGATCCCCCATTCTGTCCCCACCTTTTCAGATCCCCCCCATTCTGTCCCCACCTTTTCAGATCCCCCCCATTCTGTCCCCACCTTTTTCAGATCCCCCCATTTCCCACTTTCGATCCCCCATTCTGTCCCCACCTTTTCAGATCCCCCCATTCTGTCCCCACCTTTTTCAGATCCCCCCATTCTGTCCCCACCTTTTCAGATCCCCCCCATTCTGTCCCCACCTTTTCAGATCCCCCCATTCTGTCCCCACCTTTTCAGATCCCCCATTCTGTCCCCACCTTTTTCAGATCCCCCCATTCTGCCCCCACCTTTTCAGATCCCCTTTTTGGCCCCCACTTCAGACCTCAGATCAGACAAGAAAAAAAAAAAAAACTTACCTCCGGTCCTGGCTGTGTCCCCGCTCTCTCCTCTTCCAGGGGCCCGCACTGAAGTCACCTGACCTCCTGCAGCGTCAGGTCAGAGGGCGCTCTGTACGTCCTGACGCTGCAGGCAGTCAGGACACAGCAGCACCGGCCTCAGAAAGAGCAAGCAGGAGGAGGGGTAAGTACTGTACAGCGCTACCAGCGCTTCACTCCCCCTCCTCCTGCAGGCTAGTGAGCGCTTCCATTATGGAAGCGCTCGCTAGTATTCCCTTTATAAGATGCACTGCATCTTATAAAGGGAAAAGTTTAGCACCAGTGGCATGGGGGGCCCTGCGACTGCTGCGACCCCTATAGTTACGCCACTGGCGGGCGGTCTTGGGCACCGGCACAAGAGCGGAGCGTGGGGGCCCCCTTGGACGTCGGGGGCCCTACGCAAATGCATAGGATGCGTGGTGCCCAAGACCGCCCCTGGTAGCAGTAGGGGATTAGCAGTGAGAAGTAGCAGCTGCGGTGGTAGTGGCAGCAGTAACCATATCGTACATGTTAGCAATCAGGCAGACAGCGGCAGTGGCATGATGGAGGGAGAACGGCAGGCAGACAGAAACAGTGGCAAGATGGGGCACAATCAGCAAGGCCATATCTAATGTGAAAATCCTCCTAGAACCATGCCTGGTTCATTTTGACAAATGAGATGTTTTGGACATAGGCGAAGGACGACTTGGTCCGTTTGGGTGTCACCATGCCCCCTGTTGCAGTGAAAACTCTCTCTGAGATGACACTGAAGGCTGGGTAAGAAAAAAGGCAGAAAGCATTGTGGGCCAGTTTGGGCTACTCTTCTAGTCTGCCTACACAGAAGTCCATGGGGTGAGGGAACAGGTATGTGCTGGAGACCAGGTGGAACTGAAGCTGGGTGCTGAGGCAGTAGGTCTTCAGCTGCTGATTTGCCTAAGCCTGGCACTGCACGTGGAGTAACTGTTCCATCATGTTAAGGAGACTGAACTGGCTCCAGCTGCTGTGGCGGCAGGTGGTTTCTTCTGCTGCTGAGATGGGGGAAGGTAGGTGACTCTGCAGGGAGCAGAGAGGGGCCTCCCTTTCAGACACTCTGGCAGTAGGTGTTTGTTTGCCAAAAGCTGGGGCTGCACATAGTGTTTCCTGGTAATAAAGTGATTTGGCCTACCTTTCGTGGAACTAAAACTTTTTTCTTTAATAGGGAGGGTCTAAAAGCATGGCTATACAGTAATCAACAGACTGCTTAATGGCAAGTATATAGCCTACTATTCTGATCAGCTTGTCCAAGTAGCCCGTTCTTTTTGGCTCTTTCCCCCCACTCAGACGATGACAAAAATACTGGCTATGACACCCAATCATCTTCCTCCTGCGCCAGTGGCAGCTCCTCATCCTCTTCCATAGGAGTTATTCCTTGTGTGTCCGCAACAGGTACAGGGTGGACAGCAAGATACATTAGCTGTTATTCCTCTGCTATCATCCCTTGCCGCATGAGCTTCTGTTCTAAGATAAATAGAAGGGGATGAGATTGTTCATGTTGTAGTTATCCCTACTGACAAACTCTGTGGCCTCTTTGAAGGGCTTCAGCATGCGACAGGCGTGTCTGATGAGCTGCCACTGCCTGAATTTGAAACATATGATCCCATTCATGGCTTTACACTGCTCCTACAGACAGTCTAGCAGTGTGATTTCTAACCTCTGGCACTCCAGGTGTGGTAAAACTTCAACTCCCAAGATGCACACTTGTTTGGCTGTTCTCAGAACTCCCTAGAAATTAATGGAGAATGCTGGGAGTCGTAGTTTCACCACAGCTGGAGTGCTGGTGGTTAGCCATCACTGGGACTCTAGCATGTGTAATGTTGAATCCCAGCGAGTTGGAATATTGCAGAATAAGAGATGTAGACCGTTCTGTCGCTGCAAGTCCAGGAGAGTGTTCCTTGCCACCTAAGAATGGCTGAAATGTGAAGACGGGCTCCTGAACATTGCTATCACCTTCTGTAAGGCAGTGTACTTTTCAAAGAAGTGTTGCACGACTAGGTTAATCACGTGCTCCATGCAAAGAACATGCGTTGTTCCCCTCCAGTTTAGCAAGGCCATTATGTTGCAGCCATTGTCATTGACCACCTTGACCAGTTGGAGTTGTCGGAGAGACCGCCAGCGGGACGTTTGCTGCTTGATGCACTTTAGCAAATGATCGACAGTGTGGCCACTCTCCCAGTCTGATCAGCTCCAACACTGCATGGCGACCTTGAATTTACACGTCATAGGAAGGAGGGGGAACGGGAACGACGCTCTGCCCTGCTACTGTGGGGGGCAGGAGGATGTACATGGATGAGGAAGAGGTGGATATGTGCTTGGCTGAGGCTGACACAAACAAGGAGGTGTCAAACAGACCTGGCTTTGGTGCAGGGGTGCTGCTTTGCCACTACTGCCAAAAATATTGACCCAGTGGACCTTGAAAGACATCTACTCTCCATGCCCATAACAGCCGCTTCAGGTGTCCACCATGGCGTGCACCATTGACAATTGCAAGGAGCACCACCAGCAACTTTGGCACTTAGATATTAAGCCTGTGCAACATCAGATTGCTGGGCATGTAAAGCTGTTTCCTCACCATGCATTTAATAATCAACAGCTGATGATGGAGCGGAAGAGGAGGCGTCTGAGCGGGGGAAGCTGTAACTCATGACGATGACTGTTCCTGAAGCAGATCTGGCCCTGGCAGTTCTTTGGGAGGTTCTCGCCATATGTGGCCTCTTCTCTTTATTGCAGCCGCTACCAGCACCCTACTCATGAGATGTTACTTCCTCCTCAGTACTCCGATCCAGCTCCCAGGTCCTGTCCAACACTCAATCATCATCAGAGTCTTCACCATATACCGCCATTTTTTATCAGACTTTGATATATCATGGTGGGTTCCTTGTCACACTCCCCCTCCCGATCTTAATAAATGACCCCCGTAGTGCATTTATCCCCCCCACACCACCACCAATATAAATGCAGGAAAGGCCGGGGTAAGCTGCAAACTATTTTACTGGATTCTTCCAAAGCGAACCTGAAAAGCTCTGGGTTCGTTTGGCTCATCCTTAATTTATATCTATTCCTCAGGTGATTTATACGTTCATTTATATGTTTAGAGAGTTGTGGGAATGAGGACATCCAACCAGAGCTGCTATCCACATTAATTGTGGGAGCTGCTGTAAGTGGTCCTTTGATCATTGAAAGCATTCTGTTGTCATTCCCAAAGGAATTTTCTGGTATTTTATTAATTTGTGGATCGCTGGATACCTTGGAAGGCCACACTGGGTATATAAGTACTATTTGAACTCTGTCTTCTTGAATTTTCTATATAATTTGAGAGAAGAGAGATGGGGGAGGAGAAACATACAGGTTCTTCAATTCGGTCCAAGAAAAGAAAAACACATCCACTGTCCATGCTCCGAGACCACCCTCGCCATTCTATGGTCTAAGAGGAGGTTACTGATATAAACAGAGCTATTGTTCTGATGCAGAATATCTGATTTATCTTTAAGAATACGTGTTTAATGGTTAATAAGGACTTTTTTCCCCTGGACAATGGGTACTGGTTTGAGTATCTGGAAATATTTTGTGCCCTCAGTGTCCATCTCCTTGCAAAGGTTCGTTGGTTTTGTGCCCCCTATCTTGTTTATGTATGCAATCGTTGTTCTGTTGTCCATCTGGAGTATGACAGAGCAGCGAAGCAGGATTTACAGACAATATTCTCCCATACACCGTTTATGGTTTATCTCTGAAGCCTTACAGTTCTGTCCCAGTATTCTGTGACAGAATTCATAACGGAATACCTTTAGAGACATTCTGTTATTCATTCCGTTATAATAGAAGTCTATGATCTGCATAACGAATCCGTCCAGTCTCTGTTATGCTGGAGTCCTCTGCATAACGGAGACCGGATGGATCTGTTATGCAGGCCATAGGCTTCTATTATGACGGAATGAATAACGGAATCCCTCTAAAGGCATTCCTTATAGAATTGCGTTATGGTCTGTGCAATTCTCCCATCTCTAGTCATAAATATCAGATAGGTGGGGTGGGGTCCAGCACCAGACAACCCCTGTGGTCTATGCAGACGTTTTAAAACATCCATGCAGATATATGTGACGATTGCCCGGATGTCTATAGTCAAAGGGCAGTTGGCAAAAGAGGTTATCAAGGATTTTTCCACTTTCATTTCTCCCCCAGTGTTACCTGCAAATATATCTTACCGAACCCATCACAATCTGCACAGATCAGATGCGATACAGGTGCTTCTGCAGCCAATGACTGGCCTCAGTGGTGATGTGTCCCCCCCAAGCAGAACATGACCCAGAAGTGACTCACCGCTTGGAGACATCACTACGGAGGCAAGTCATGGGCTGTAGCGCTGCACATGATCCCATTTACATAAAAGTTGACAGGTGAAGTCTGGAAGTTTAGACAGCTCGGGTGCCATAGAGCCGGATCGGTGGAGAGCAGATAAATACAGATCTGTTCGCTGCTATTGCTGGGGAAAATTTGCTGCTACCCATCTTTCCAGAGGACTTTGTACATAGATTACACTGCACATTTTTTACTGCAGCAAGTCGTAAATAAATTAAAACTAAGACAATGTTTGTTTGCAACTGATTTTATTACATAAACTGTAAAGAGTTATTGTAGAGAAATTTGTAGAAATATGGCGGACGGCTCACAAAAAGGTCATCTTTTTTATGTAGACTTCACACGTTATCCAATTATTTTCCAATTACAGAAACAGAGTCACTTATTTATTGTAACGGGAAAGGTTTCAGAAATGGTTTGTCCTTCCCTCCAGAAATAGCACCTCTCCTGGAAACAAGCCGTGTCTGGTACTGCAGCTTAGCCCTTTGACTGAGCTGCAGTGTCAGACAGTCCATTAACAAGAGTGGTGCTATTTTTTTGACAACTAATTCACAGCATCTTTTGTGTGACCCACTGGTCATAACTGCAGAGGGTAGTTTTAGGTCTTGGATGACACTGACATGCATAACGTCTTTTTTTTCCCTCAATCTAAACACTTTGGCCATTGAAGATGACAAATTCTGTACATTTAGGTACAGCTTATGTCTCTGTACATATGTCAGATACCTAAAGGCAGGGTACAAGCCAATCCCAGGTGAAGTCCTGCAGTGCAGAGGTCCCCCAGACATTTAATGGTTCTACACCCTGTAAGCCGAATATATTATAAAAAGGATTCCTGTAGCCAGAAAGAAAGCTGTAACAGAATTGTAAGTGTAACAGAAAGGATTATAAAGTGCGTGGACCGCGGATGCTCTGATTTACGGTCTGACATTTGGCTTTTAAAGTTCTATAACTTCTCGATCAAGATTGCTGAGGCACCTCCTCCACCATTACAGATACCGGCAATACCGAACTGTCCCTTCTTCAGCGCGTGGGCCATGTGACCAACAATTCTAGCCCCCGACATCCTGTAGAAGGAAATAAGAAGATTTCAGTAAGAAATAAAGTGGGGTTTCCAATTTTTGTAGGTGTTGAAATAAAAAGTTAGGATATGCAGTCACTCGCTAATCAATGAAGGTTCAACCCATTATGAGATCAATGAAGCAGAGGGTTCTTCAGCATTTTATCTGCACAGCACTGCTCCCCTGCAGGTCAATGGTCAACCCTGCAAGTCAATGGGTTGGACTTGTAGTACCCGGACAGAAGCAGCAGAATGCAGAGAAATATTCAGGAGGATCCATTGTGTTTTACAGAAGATAATGGATACTTAAGTCAAGCAATTCATGGGGTTCTGCACCCTGGGACTCCTACTATCATCCAGTGTCCCAGTATATCCTACATGGTAAAACCCCTTTAAACATGTCATGAGTACAGAATGCAAGGCCTGGCAAAGGAGCAGGCCAACTGTCCAGTGGCGTAACTACAACTGACTGGGCCCCACAGCAAATTTTTGAACGGGCCCCCAGCAACTTCTTTGCAACCCCCAACTCACGTGCAACCCCCACTCCTGTGGCTAATCAAGATTTAACTCAAACTCTTACAGTGTCACTGTATATAATGTCATTGTATAATACTGTTGAGGGGCCCCTGACAAAATCTTTTAGTCTTCTTAGGGAGGGGCCCTTGTGGGTCTGGGCCCCAAAGCAGTCGCTTCCCCTGCTTCCCCTATAGCTACGACCCTGGTACTGTCTACATCAGCTCCACAGAAATGAAAGGGGCGGTGGAGTCCAACATGTGCACTACCACACCATTCAGAGAGGAGACTCTGGGACCCCTATTCTTAGGATTGCTCCATTCACATAGGGAATGTCCCGTTCTTTAGATTGGTGGGGATCTCAGCAGTCATACATTTATCAACTATACATTGTATAAATATTTTTTTTCTGTCAACCTCTCCAAATTTATAGAGATATTTGCTTCATACCCAATGGGGTGGCCAAGAGACACCGCTCCACCATTAACGTTGACTTTTGCAGGATCGATCTCCAACATTTGTATATTGGCCAATACGACAACACTGAATGCTTCATTGATCTCCCACATGGTAACATCTTCTTTCTTTAGACCAGTAGCATTCAGGATCTGTAAATAACAAAGAGTCAAGACATCACACTCCATGTAATATAAAAAGCCATAAAATATGCACCCTTAATAAATGCAGAAAGAAGCAATGGGGGATGCAGACAAAAATGCCATTACCTGTAAGAACTTCAGATGGGTATGGGGGGGGGGGGGGGGAAATATAAACTGCAATCAAGGGGGTCCCAAAAAGGGAGCAATACAAAGAAACAACCCTACCCTCCGGGTCAGTGAGAAGGTCAAAGCATTGAAAAATAACAGCCCTATGAATTAAGAATCTGACCCCTCCAACAAGAGTAGTAAATGTTGAATGTTAGGAATGGGCTTTCCACGAATAGTTTAGCAAATGGGTAGTATTCGCAACAAGATCTGTTTCTGTGAGACGCACTATGGATGGGTGAAATTGTTGCAAGTAAGAAAAAAAAAAAAAAAAAATAGCATAACGCTCGTCAGCATCCCCCAAATATCGCACATAATATTCGCTCAACGGTTAAACTGCACAGTATCTAGAAATAATAGATCAAGTAGAAGGTGATGGAACCCCTGAACCTCTGTAGCCCACTAAGGGACCCTGTTAGCATAAAAAAATAAGTGCAAGAAACATAGGACAGCCCTAATCACAGCAAAGTCCCATCTGCAGAATCGGGAGCAGTGGATATCTATCCAGTAAGTGGGCTAGTCAATCAAATGAATGGGTAGTTTCTAGTGCTGACACACGAAGCCGGGCACATGCAGAAATTGGGTGCGTTGCTTCTGGACTTCCGCAGAAAAGTCCGGAAATAACAACACTTTTCCTCCATTTATAGTAAGATCCAGGTGGTCTCGTGCCTTTAAGATGGTATCACAATCTGGGAAATGTAGCAATTTCAGAAGGACCGGTCTCAAGGGCTCCCCTGGTGGTAAAGGGTGGAATGGCACCTAGGGGCGCGTACAATAGCAAAGAGCCAAGATAGGATTTCAGCACCAAGTTTCTCCAACAGCAAACTCTCAAAAGAGGATGTAGCATTGGTGCCCTCTCAAGTGTTGCTGGCACCCCTACTAGCCTAATGTTGCTTCTTTGTGATCGATTTTCAAGATCATCAGGAGGGATAACGTATGCACCGCTTTGCAAAGGCGTAAATCTGTCCTCCGGATCACTAACTCACCCTTTAGCTGCTCGTATGCGCTCATTCACATTGCGTATGTCTCGTCTCATAAGAGTAATGTCCTCTTTAAGGCCACCCATTTGTGCCGTAAGCATAGGTAAGGATGAAGTGCCGCTTGATAGACATCTTTAAGTGTAGTTACTAGAGTTGAGCGAAGCAAGCTTCGTATGCTACATCTGAAGTCGCTTCATTCAAAACTTCAGAATAATACTGTACAGACATCCGTCTCCGTACGGTATTAGAATGTATGGGCTCCGATGAGCCAAAGTCAGTTATGAAGCCGAAGTCGCACGTGACTTCTTCGAATAACTTTGGTAAAGGATTTTTAAAGTGGAAAACCACTTTAAAACTTGACGCCGAACTTGGCTTCGGTTCTGAGGTACAAGTTGGAACTGAAGCAGAGTTCAGTTTCAAGTTTTAAAGTGGTTTTCCACTTTACTTTAAAAATCATTTACTAAAGTTATTGAACAAAGTCACGCGCGACTTCGCGAATAACTTACCCCGAAGTTTTGAACAAAGCGACTTTGCTCAACTATAGCGGCTACCTGACTGAAACAGTTCGCCCATTCAATAGGGGACTCCAGCTTGGGAGCGGCTCCAGCGCCATATTGCTTGGTTGGGGTGGCCGCTCTTCCCGCCTTCTCTCTTGCAAGTCATGAGTGTCTCGAAATGTGCTGCTGATGGTCTGCAGGTGCTTTTCAAGAGGTCAGGAGCCCAGATGTACAGGATATCATAGGTATGCAGAAGATTATGGCGGAAGCCCTGAGCAAAGCATCCTCTCACATGCTCAACTAGGCCATGCCCCACAGAATTTTATCATTTTAATGGGGTCTGTCAGCAGTTTTGCCCAGGTGCCATGTAGGGCACCTTTTGTACAGCTTTTATTATCAGTAAGGTGAATAGGAATATAATAGGCTAGATTCTGCTGCTCCCTTCATTGAGCCCCTTCACAGGCCCACCCCTCTGCTCTTAGTGGCAGCTGTAGCATCCAACCAGGAGACAAATACAGCTGTCACTCAGAGCTCAGGGGCTATGAAGCAGCTCAATGCAGAGAGCATTACAGTGAAGCACCACCTCCTGGGCACTTTCAGGCGCAGAATAAAACTTCACATTCACACTACTCCTGATTAGAGCTTCATGAAAGGAATGCTTGTCCTGCTCTCCAGGGCCTCTGCCTAGTGCAGTCAGCAGTTCAAAAGGGTCAAAACTGCTGACAGATTCCCATCAACTGTCTATGTAATAGATTTGAAGCTCTATCAGAAAAATGGAGTCATGACTTTTGTACAAACATATTAACGAATCAGTGCAAACATTACACTGTTAAAAGGAGACATTTAAATTAAAGGGGTATTCCAGGATTCTGTGATTGATGGCCCATCCTCAGCTTAGATCATCAGTATCTAATTGCTGGGGTCTGACATCCCACTCCCCAGCTGTTTCAGTGTAGGTCTGATACTGGAACTACACAGCATTGTCCACCATGTAGTTTACTTCAATGGGAGCTGCGCTGCAGGAATCAGCTACATCCACTACACCGTGGACCGAGCCATGTAGTTCCATAGACAACCTCTGGTGCCAGGGCTACTCTAACCAGCGGAGAAATAATCCTTACCTTAGAAATAGCATATGCGGGTGCAATGGGGAAGTCAATCGGATCTATGGCAGAATCTGCAAAAGCTGAACAAGGGAAGAGGAAAAATATTTTACTCAAAGCAACACATGTGACCGTACAGACTTCTGAATAATTAGTACAAAATGGACAATCATTGCTATAGACACTCCCTTTAAAAAGGTATACTGTTTGTGACAACTTATTCCCTGTCCACACTCCCACTATGGGCCCCCGATCATCAATATCAAAATCTTGGAAACCTCTTAGGTGTTGTGCCCACAATTAACCACATCGTCCACCCTCTGTAAATCCTCAGGCAACTCAGGTTCTTGAAGAAAAAAAAAAAAAAAAACAAAACACACACACACACACACACACCTTTATGCCAATGGCCTATATCTACCCAAACTATAAAGGAGCCATGGTCTTCTCGCTGTATCCCGCAGGCCAGTGACATCAAGACTATTTCACAATTATCAGAACCATTTCTTTTTCATCCTATGCCCCCCACCCCATAATAAAAAAAAAAAAAAAAAAAAAAAAAAAAGTATCAAAAAGATGTATGTGCCCTTAAAGAAGAACTCCCGCAATTTTTTTTATTCTCTGACCTGTTAGAAAGGTGCATGATATAATCTGTAGTGATTGTCATTTTCTTATCAGTGACTGTTTCTGTGAGTAAAAACCTCTCTTCTTATTGTAGCTGGGTCATGTGACCAACTCCCTGACCTCCAACTGACCCAGGACAGAAAGCCAGTAACTGCTCTATTCATTCCTATGGGAGCCTCACTTTCAGTCTCATAGGAATACATAGAGAATTAGACTTCCTGTCCACACATAAGTCTATGTGTGAGTTGGTGGGTCTAATTGCTGGTCACATGACACAGATAAGAAACTTCAGGATGATATAAGTCAAAAATTCAGACACTGGTAAGAAAATGACATTCACTACAGATTATATCATGTACATTTCTAGCAGGACATGGAATAAAATTTTTGTCGGAAGTTCTTCTTTAAATGGTACCAATGACTACAAGTCACTCTGCAAAACTAGGCCCTTCTACAGCTCCGTCAATGGCAAAATAAACGTTACAACTCTTGGAACGTGGCAACACAAACATTCTTAAAATGTTTTTAAAAGTGCAAACCTAATTAAAAGAGCAAAACTATAAATTTGGTATCCCCACAATTGTAATGACTGTTCTATTACTTAAAATGCACAATGAATGCCTTAACAAATGCCAAAAATAAAAGGCGAATTGCTACACCCCATCTGAAAAATATAGAAATAAAAAATAAAAGTTGTATTATATAAGCCCCCATTATGCATCTTGATTGAATTGTTCAGGGGCTAGTATGCTTTCCTGTGGCCATACGACAGTCAGCACTTTTATAGTAGGGCACTTATCTGCGCCTCGGTGACGCTGGATAAAACCGTTGCATTTGGTTTGTACCTAGGATCCGCGCCAGAGGCTTGACTTTGAGTCTGTCTGCAGCTTCTGAAGTCATAAGAACCAGGGCGGCTGCCCCATCGTTCAGTGTGCTGGCATTGGCTGCAGTTACCGTGCCTGGGAAGATGAGAAGAAGACACAATTCTAGAAACGTTCCCCAACCAGCAGCCACGAAGAGCGGACATCCATACTAAGTACATGGTCAATGGAATCGCAGATCATCGCTTCTGATTACAATAAGGGACAGTTCTACGGTTACCTCATATAAACTGTGAACATACATGATAAAATCTAGTCTGCACGATTAACTGCCTGTACCTGCAGCACGTCTTGCAGAGAACACAGGGGTTAATTGCCACCTGACCCTCAGAGGGGAGAGGCTTTGGCTAAGCACGTATAGTCAACCTCTGCGGACAGATCAGCGGGGCAGGGCTCCTGTAGCAGATGTCGCCTTACAGTCAGAGATGGGTCTGTGCAGAGCTTTTTCTTTTTGAAAGTATGAGATATGATTAAAAGAAAGAACGATATCAATATAGAATTTGTTCCTTTTACTGCATATTTTCTCCTTGATCATGTTGGTTCACGATACAGGTAGATTAGTTCAGGGATCAGCAACCTTCGGCACTCCAGCTGCTGTCAGACTACAACTCCCAGCATGCACACTTTCTTGGCTGTTCATATAACTCCCATAGAAGTGAAAGGAGGATTCTGGGAGTTGTAGTTTCAGAACAGCTGGAGCGCCGGAGGTTGCTGATCCCTGCTATAGTCTATTGAGTTCTCTACATGATAAATGCATGAGCCCCTTTGCATCATTAATCTCCCAGCTCCCCTCACCATTGTCTTTTTGGAAAATGGTCCTGAGTTTTGGAAACTTGCTGAAATCTACTCGTTTATACTCCTCATCCTCTTGTACAACAACATCTGGTTTCCCTGCAAGAAAAAAAAAAAAAAGATAAAATAAAAATCTGAGACTTAGCAAATAAACGGATTTGCGACTGCTTAGAAAAGCGAATAATGTTGTTACAGGACACAGATACAAGTAGTGGCTCATTTTGTTTTTTTTTTTGGCGTCACTTCTTTTCAGTACAAAAGATTTACCATTTAAATTATATTAATAGGGTTATCCAAGTTATTACTGAAGAGAAACCCCTTTGCACAGCACTTGCTCTGCTTACTGCACAGAGAGACTTGGGTTTCCCTGCGGTTCCGTTTTCTGAATTGCTCCCAGTTCTGTCTCACTAATGACATTAGTCTTGCAGGTACCTTTCTGTGCAATAGTAACAGGTGCAATCTCTTTTGCTATTAACCCGGCGTCCCAGGCGGCTTTACTTCTGGTATAAGAGCTGATTGCAAAATTATCTTGTTCTTCCCGCCCAATGCTGAACTTCTTTGCTGTGTTTTCTGCACAATTTCCCTGCAATACAATTGGATACATGACTATAAAAACGTATCTGTCGTGTGGCGGTCACATAACCTGACACTTGAGGTTTAACACGATTAAAGGGGTTATTCAGTAATGTATAATGATAATCTATTCTCAGAACAGATCATCACCACATCGGCAACCCCGCCGATCAGCTGTTTCAGAGAGCTGCCACGCTCACCGGAGCTCTGGCTACTGCAACCGCCAGGTCTCCAAGCACAGGGCCATCCACTGTATAGCAGCTGTGCTTGATATTGCAGGTCAGCCCCATTCACTGAGCTGCAACTAGGTCTTGTGACCCATGCACGGAGACATCACTGGTGTAGGAGGCGGCAGCGACGTTCAAGCTGATTGGACGGGGGTGGGGGGGTTGGTCCCAGGTGTTGAACCCCACCGATCAGATATTGATGACCCATCCTAATTATAGGTCATCAATATTAAATTACCAGATAACCCCTTTAATCAGTATAAAATGTTACCAAATCTACATTCTTAAAGAAGAACTCCCGGAAAAATTTTTATTCCATGTCCTGCTAGAAATGTACATGATGTAATCTGTAGTGAATGTCATTTTCTTACCAGTAGCTGAATTTTTGACTTCTATCATCCTGAAGTTTCTTATCTGTGTCATGTGACCAGCAGTTAGACCCACCAACTCACACAGAGACTTATGTGTGGACAGGAAGTCTAATTCTCTATGTATTCCTATGAGACTGAAAGTGAGGCTCCCATAGGAATGAATAGAGCAGTTACTGTCTTGCTGTCCTGGGTCAGTTGGAGGTCAGGGAGTTGGTCACATGACCCAGCTACAATAAGAAGTGAGTGGAAACTCTCAATTTCAGCCTCTGATAAGAAAATGACAATCACTACATGTTATATCATGCACCTTTCTAACAGGTCAGAGAATAAAAATTTTTGCGGGAGTTCTTCTTTAAGGAAATCAATAATTTTAACACAAATCAATTCGACATACAAATTTTTATTCTCAGGATAGGACGTCAATATCTGATCGATGGAGGTCCGACACCTAACGCCAGTTGTCGCCCCGATTCTGTAACTACACAGCTCTGTCCATTGCGAAGTAGATGGAGCCGATAGCTGCACTGACACTACAGAAAGGACAGAGCCGAATAGTGCCGACATTACTGCAGGAAAGCTGATTGGTGGGGGGGGGGGGGGTATTAGGTGTCAGATCCCCGCCAATAAAAACACTGATGACTTATCTTGAGAATAGGCCATGAATAGTACAAATCCAGGACACCTCCTTTTAATTTCACACAATCTCATTAGGAGTACCTAGCTTTGTAGTGATGACGGGGATGGCACATACACATTGGCCCAGATTTACTAAGGTGTCTGCGCCCAAAATCTGTCTAAGGCTTCATTCACACGACCGTATGTGTTTTGCGATCCGCAAGAGAAGGCGGATGACGTTCCGTATGGCATCTGTTTTTCCGCGGATCCATTGTAACAATGCCTATCCTTGTCAGCAAAACGGACAAGAATAGGACATGTTCTATCTTTTTTGCGGCGCTACAAAACGGACATACGGATGCGGACAGCACACAATATCCTGTCTGTATATTTTGCAGACCCATTGAAATGAACGGGTCCGTATCCTATCTGCAAAAAAACCCGTAACGGACACGGAAACAAAATACGGTTGTGTGAATGAAGTCTAAAAGTAGCACAATGTGGCATTTACATCAATAGGATTAGTCAGTCTGCAATGTAGTCACTAGAGTAGAACATACCATGTGGATTTTGTTGTAGACATCAGTAAGTCCATCTTTCAAAATCAGATCCTCCAGTTTCAGTCCACCATATGGCGTGGCTCCTCTGCTCATACAATAAGGTACATTAGACATGCTCTCCATCCCGCCGGCCACCATCACATTCTGCAGGACAATAACATGGTTAAAACCTTGTAAATGGGGCAATTTACTACTGAAAATGAAAACTCTACATAAGGCTACATGCACACGACCGGATGTTTTGCGGGCCGCAAAAAAAAACAACGGGCGACGTTCCATATGGCATCCGTGTTTGTTTTTTTTTTTGCGGATCCATTGTAACAATACCTATCCTTGTCCGCAAAACTGACAAGAATAGGACATGTTCTATTTTTTTTGCGGGGCTACGGAACGGACATATTGATGTGGATAGCACACAGAGTGCTGTCCGCATTTTTTGCTGACCCATCTAAATGAATGGGTCCGCATCCTATCCGCAAAAAAAAAAAAAAAATGGAAGGGACGCGGAAACAAAATACGTTTGTGTGTATGAGGCCTAAGAGTAATGTTTTTGACAATTAAACAAAGAACTCCTGTGGGGAAGGGGATGCGGAAACAGCCAGGTGCTGCGCTCTACTGTTTCCACCAGCCCCAGAGAGATAGAATGGAGCGGCACC
This sequence comes from Rhinella marina, assembly GCA_900303285.1. Taxonomy (NCBI): domain Eukaryota; kingdom Metazoa; phylum Chordata; class Amphibia; order Anura; family Bufonidae; genus Rhinella; species Rhinella marina. The sequence goes on along the minus strand of ONZH01019344.1, from coordinate 28,090 downwards.
GCACAGGCTCAACCGCTGCTCCATTCAAACGCCTCCTCATTGACATCGTGCGGTGAGGAGGAACGGAGGACTGGAGACCACTGCAATGATCAGGAGGCATCCCAGTGATTGCTATTAGCTAACCTACGGATAGATGACAAAAAGGTAAATAATAGGGAAACTCCTTTTACAATAGGTTTAGGCTACTTTCACACTTGCGTTGTTAATTCCAGTATCGAGATCTGTCAGAGGATCTCAATAACGGAATTAAATGGATCCGTATTGATTTTGCACATCCGGATGCATCAGTTCTGTTTGGATGCGGTTGTGTGAAATCAAAACGAGGAAAAAACAAAACAAAAAAAACAAAAAAAAAAAAACGGGTCATTAAATACAGTCCCAGAGGTTTTTTCAGTTCTGCATTTTCGTTTTGCGCTCTCTGCCTTCAAACAGCCATAACTGTTTTATTTTTCTGTTCACATAGCTGTATGAGGGCTTGTTTTTTGTGGGACGAGTTGTACTTTCCAACGCCACCATTTAATATTGCATATGGTGTGGTGGTAAGCGGGAAAAAAAAAATTCCAAATCGGGTGAAATTGCAAAAAAAACCCGCTATTCCGCTACAGTTCTACGGGTTTCTTATTTACAGCGTTCGATGTTTATTAAAACTGACCGGTTACTTTCATTCTACTGGTCAGTACGAATCCGGCGATACCTAATATGTATAGTTTTTCCTGCGTTTTGATAGTGATAAAATAATTAGAAAGTTGCCCTTTTTTTTTTTCCCTTGTCATATCTTGACCCCTATAACTTTTTGGTATTTATGTGTACAGAGCTGTATGGGGGCTCATTTTTTGCAGGACGATCTGAAGTTTTTATTGATACCATTCTGGGGTGTGTATGCCTTTTTGATCACTTTTTATTTAATTTTTTTTTAGAAAAAAAAAAGCGACAAAAAACGGCGAATCGCCATTTGGATGCTTTTTTCCGCCACATTGGAATTTTTTTTATATTTTAAAAGTACGGGCGTTTTCGGTCACGGTGATACCCATGATGTCTATATTTATTGTTATTTAGGTATTTATTTTTTACTTATACGGAAAGGGGGGTGATTAGAACTTTCATATATTTTTTATTTTTTATATATTTTTTTACATTTTTTTTATTTTTTTGTGCTTATTTTAAAGCTCAAATATGAGCTGATATATTGTGGTTTTTTTTATTTTTATGAGCAATCAGGGACTTACTAGCTTGAGATAAATCCAAGAATTGCTCATTTCTTATCCTGGCATCTAGTGGCCAGAATAAGAATTGCACTTTGAAAGCTGTAAACCTCACCAGCGAGGATTACAGTTTTCATATGGTGTACAGGCACCCCGATTGGCCACACGGGGTGTCTGTACACCACCCGGAAGCGTACGCTAGACTAGACTGCTAGTAATTCATTCATAACTTCTAGTAGAAATAATAAAGGAACGGCACATCATAGAGACATAAGATTAGATGTTCCAGAATTGTTATTACGTGGGGAATGCATGCAGCTATTAAAACAGGCATGTCAGGAGAGGTGAGAGGTCCTCTTTAATTAATGATCACCGGATGAGGTAGGTCACTGACTATATGACTGACTGGATGAGGTATGTCACTGACTATATGATGTAGTCACCCACGTGCTGGCTGATCTGTGATTTCCTCATGTCGCGAGAAACCAGAATGCAGAGATCGGTGAACTGAGGCAGCAGGGGATCAGTAAGACGAGTATGACACATTTTGTTATTTTACAATATCAGGAGCCTCCTTGGGAAAAAAAATGGCCTGGACAACACCTTTATGTAAAACCAGGTGATTGTCATCTCTGTAACTGAAATATGGATCTCCATCCTCTTAAAAAGTCCTTCAGTGTTGGAGGTACACTTTAGTCTGGTCAAAGTACTGAAATTTTAATAATGAGATCAGATTGAGCCAATTTCACGGCCATCTATTGACAATCCAATATAGTCAGGGTGCACCAGTAGGTTGTTTGACACTGTTGGGCAAGGTTGGCCAACCTGCGGCTCTCCAGCTGTTGTAAAACTACAACTCCCACTATGCCCTGCCTGTAGGCTGATAGCTGTAGGCAGTGTGGGCAGGAAGGAGCAGAGTATTCTCTGTCTGACTCTACTGCTTCCCCGGAGATAAATGGCATCAGAGCTCTCCTCCTTGCGCTCTACAAGGCTAGTCTGGAAAGGTCACCTTATAGTCTCACCTGGTGTCCGCACATCAGGCTCTGGGCTGCTAACATAATGGACTTCATGCCAGAGGCACAGACCTTGTTGATTGTAGTGGTGGGTGTAGTGATGGGCAGGCCTGTGGTCAACCAAAGAAGCAAAAGTGACAATGTTGATGGGCTAATTTTATTTAAATAAAATAAAATATGCCCAGAAACGTACCTGCACCAAGTGTGGCCTGTCGTGATGGCGCTTGTCCCTGCCCTGCCTGCAGGACATTGCCCATGTAGACCTCATTGACCTCCTCTGCAGGAATTCCTAAAAAATGCAGGAAAAAGAAAGTGAACCATGGCTCCTCTACCTCCATACAGAGGGTACTGGATTAGAAATAGAAGGCGCTGCACATACCGGCTCGTTCCACTGCAGCTTTAATGGCGACGGAGCCAAGCTTCGTGGCAGGAAGAGAGGACAGGGACCCCTGGAAGGATCCGATGGGGGTTCTTACTGCACTTGCAATTACCACTTCCTAAAAAACAAAAAATACAAATGAAATACAACAAATGTCAATGATAAGGTCCGATTAATGACTGGAAAGGTATCAGAACGCTGTGAATGTTGGGCAGGATGTGGGGGCAGTTATTGCGGTATGCACATAATGTCATCCATGTGGCTGTATGTCCGTCGAAAAAAAAACAAAGAAATCCGAGATCCGTGTTTTGCAGATCTGCAAGTTACAGACTGCAAAACAGATACAGTTTTTGTGTATGAGGCTTTATAGTAACATAATGCGAATCCTCAACAAATCATCTTCATATACAACCTGAGAAACCATCAGAATGTCCATATTTTACAGGTTTTGTGTCGTGGCCAACATAAATACAAAATACTTACATTTAAGGAGCGCTGAGATGCATAAGACCGCCGGGCATACTTCAGCGCCTGCAAAGGGAACAAATGACACATTATTACTTAGAAATACAACATGGGAAATAAAAATAACGCAACAAACCCAGAAAATCTGTAAAAACCTAGAGAAAACTCCAGGTAACAGGCATTTTATAAGAGTGGAGGCATATCGGTAGGAAACGACATCAGATTTAGCACAGCATTTACCACAACATTGAAGTTAAAGGGGTTGTCCCACGAAAAATATTCTACAGTTTTCAAACCAGCCCCTGGATCTGAATACTTTTCTAATTTCATGTAACTAAAAATTTAGTATAACCACTGAGTTATTCAATAGAATGTATCTGTATAGCTCCACCTGCTGTTTATTCTTTTTCTTATTTCTTTGACCTGCTCACTGAGAAGGTCCCACATGCTCAGTTTCATCCTTCAACTGCCTTCTGAGCTGTGATAGGGAGAGCTGAGACACGCCCCCTGAGCTGTGATAGGGAGCGCATGGACACACCCCCTGAGCTGCAGCAGAAAAGACACTCCCCTGAGCTGCCAGCTTGATATAAATCTAGCAGAGCAATGAATGTGGAGATCTCTGGATCCATGTGAGGTACAGGGCTGGTTCTAGCCTTGTTAGTAAGAGTGTCTTGTAGTATATGATGTCTGATTTTCATTTTTACATTAGTCATGGGATAACCCCTTTAATGCAGCGCTACCCCCCATTCCCAGGGCTGGCAGGGGTTCTAGAGGTCAGCTTCTAACCAGAGTGATGGCATTTCCAAGCTATATGCCATGCCTTTATAAGGTGGAAATACTTCTTTAATTAACCCCTCCACTCCCAGGAGTACCAGTGATGCAGAAAGTTTCTTAAAGAGGTATTCCTTTTAGAGGATAACTCTTAGATCGGGAGAATGGGACCCTGTTCTCATAACCAGTGGGGGTCCCGGCACTGGTGTGAAACTGGCCTTAGTAGGCGCTCCTAATGAGAGACGGGCCTCTATGAACCCTTAATGCCCTAAAAGAGGGTCAGAAGAAGGATTTCTAAAACCAGGCAGCAGCTGTAGGCAACGATAGAATCTGCAATAAGGTAGATCCACACGTGGTGGACATACTGCAGATTTGTAATATCATTGACCCTCAAATTGACCTGCGGTGCAGATTTTAGATTTGCAGCATGCCCGCTGCAGATTTCAGCCTTTGCAATACATAGGGCAAAACCTGCTGCAAACCAGCAGAGGAAGGTCAGCCATGTGTGGCCTCGTCCAGCCCGATTACACACGCGTATAAAGCAGCAATAGCTGGCAAATCCCAAAAGGCATGGAATTGGCACAGTTTTCGAAACCTCAGACAGAACAGATTCATAAAAGGGACCCTATCTGGGTTTTGGTTTGTTAAACACCAATCACCTCAAAACAGCCTGAAAGGCCAATAACCAATTATTATCCCAGATAACTAAGTGCTGGTAAAATCTAACTTTTATTCAAACGGCCTTAAAATCTGTGAGCAAAACAAAAAGATTAAAAACCTCTGCCTTCCGCCTGCTGTCCTATGTGTTAATAAAGGACATATATGGTGGTATATAACAGTGTGGGGTGTGCACTATACCCCACTCCAATACCAATGCAGACGTATAAGCTGTAGTCAGTTAACCTCACTGACTCACATAATTAACATACAGCTACTCTACCTCAACCTTGTACTCACCCAATACGGCGGCATGGTCCGCACTGTCCTAATGACGTGCTGCGCCAGCCGGGGATGCGCTCCAACTTAGACTCAGCCACGGAGCGCATCAACTTTCTAGTGAGTCTGTGCAACAGCCCCTATGTTAGAATCACTATACTCCAGCAATTTGATGCTCTAGGGCAGTGGTGGCGAACCTATGGCACGGGTGCCAGAGGCGGCACTCAGAGCCCTCTCTGTGGGCACCTGCACCCAGGATAAAGTCTAAGGTGTACTAATATGTCTTAGACTTTTCCTGCCATTCATCAGCACAGGGCACACTATGAACAGCACAGGCAACACATTGAATGTAGGCAGGCTATTATAGCTACATTTTAAAATACATAGAAGATATACTGTATCGGACTGTAGCATTCAAGTTAACTTGCAGTGTTGGCACTTGGCGATTAAATAAGTGGGTTTTGGGTTGCAGTTTGGGCACTCAGTCTCCTAAAGGTTCACCATCACTGCTCTAGGGTATCCTAACAGTATAGTGGGCTGGCTGGTTAGTCTAACAGCACCTTAGTATGCGTACCTTCACTTGATGTATACGTCTGTACTGCCTTCTAAATGTTATTCGATCACAAGGGGGACAGATATTCTATGTGCTGAGACACCTGTTTACGAACTCTCAATTTTGAATAATTAAAGGGGTCGTCTCACTTCAGTAAGTTGCATTTATCATGTGTAGAAATTTAATACAAGCCACTTACTAATGTATTGTTATTATCCATATTGCTTCCTGTGCCGTCTGGATTCAATTTTTTATCACATTATACGCTGCTCGTTTCCATGGTTACGACCACCCTGCAATCCATCAGTGGTGGTCGTGCTTGCACACTATAGGAAAAAGCATCAGCCTCTCTGGTGGCCGGGACCATGGGAGTGCACATAGGTTAGTGCTTTTTCCTATAGTGTGCAAGCACGACCACCGCTGATGGATTTCAGGGTGGCTGTAACCATGGAAACAAGCAGTATATAATGTGATGGAAAAATGAATCCAGTCAGCAAAGGAAGCAATATGGACAATCACAATACATTAGTAAGTGGCTTGTATTAACTTTCTCTACATGATAAATGCAACTTAATGAAGTGAGACAACCCCTTTAATAAAAGAGATAATGGAAATAAAACAAGTAAAACAAATTAGGCACAAATATACAGAATATTACCTCCATACACATGTACCCCTATTTTATAACCTAATGTCCAAACAGGGTGGCTCAATGTATGCTTAGGATATGAATGGTATCTCATTATGTCACCCCCAATGTCTGAAACTATTGTGTCAAATCAGTATGACCAATTTTTGGCTAGAATGAAGGGATACTCAGCCATCCGTACAACATAAACTAAATTTGCTTGATTTTGTCCAAAGTGTATTCCTCATTATAAATGCTCACACTCCGAGAACTAAATTACAAAAAAAAGAAGAGAAGGTAAAACCTTCATTGAGTCCTTTAGGATTAAGGCTGTCGAGCCTATAGATCCACCTGGTCTCTTCTTGCAACAATATTCTGTCTAGGTTGCCCTTTCTGGCACCTAACGTCTTCTTGAACACCCCGAAAACAAACATTTCGGATCACCTCACATGTCGTGAGATGGAGGTGTCGGCCTTTGTGTTGATGCTACTAATATGTTGGGAAATATGTCGCCTATAAGCCACGTCATTGGTGCTGATGTGGCAAAAAAACTGTGCACCAACATATATTTTAAATTCTTACCCCTCCAATGTGTAATACTAGGGTTTGTAGGTGTCACTTCTCGGAGATCATTATCTGCTCTCAGAATACGCCAATGTGATTTTTTTAAAATTCGGTACACAGTGTGATTTTGAACATCAAAAGTTCCAATGCATCTTATAACGTCAGTTTTTGAAGTTTTAGGTTTTTCACGTAGAAGGTCCATTCTGTTGGTATGGCTTGCCCGAGTGAAAGCTTTATGCAGTACTTTTTTGGGGTACCCTCTCTAAACAAATCTATGATATAGATTATTGCTCTCTTTGATAAAACCAGGATCCTCAGAGCAATTTCTCTTGGCCCTAATATACTGGCCAATTGGTATCCCTTTTTTTCAGGGAAGTAGAATGGTAACTTTGCCAGTGTAACAAATTATTCGTAGATGTGGGCTTACGAAAAACTTCAGTCTGGATGCGGCCACCAGAATCCACTGAGATCCTTAAGTCCAAAAAAGTGATAGTATTAGTATGTATTTCTGATGTAAACTTTAGTCCTATTTCATTTTCATTTAGACGTCTAACAAACTCATTGAAGTGCTCAATGCTGCCATCCCATAATAACAGAACATCGTCTATGTACCTTCCCCAAAATAATATGCGATCTGTGAATTCCAAAAAAGTGTGAGTAAAAACAATAGTGTCTGCCCACCACCCTAAAAACTAAATTAGCATAATTTGGTGCACATTTGCTCCCCATTGCCGTTCCAAGTAGCTGCAAATAAAAATTGCCATTGAAAAGCGCTCCGTGGCTGAGTCTAAGTTGGAGTGCATCACCGGCTGGCGCAGCACGTCATTAGGACAGCGCGGACCATGCCGCCGTATTGGGCGAGTACAAGGATGAGGTAGATCGCACCCAGCACTTTACCTGTCAGCTGTTTGTTGGCTATTTTTCCTGTCAATCCAGTATTTGAAGGCAAAAGTATTTGGCGTTATGTGTTTCTCTTCATTGCTGCCCTAAACCCCTGATGAAGCCAGCGTGAGCTGGAGAAACATGTCGGGGGGCAGTTATTAGGTTTTAAGTTCTGCTCTACGCGCTGACTGTTACCGCTATCAGAATCAGATAACAGCAGAGTAGCTGTATGCTAATGATGTGAGTCAGTGAGGGCAACTGACTACAGCTTATATGTCTGCATTGGTATTGGAGTGGGGTATAGTCTACACCCCACACTGTTATACACCACCATATATGTCCTTTATTAACACATAGGACAGCAGGCAGAAGTTTTTAATCTTTTTGTTTTGCTCACAGATTTTTAAGGCAGTTTGAATAAAAGTTAGATTTTACCAGCACTTAGTTAGTTATCTGGGATAATGATTGGTTATTGGCCTTTCAGGCTGTTTTGAGGTAAATAGTGACAGACAGAACAGCTTCCAAGTCACACATAACTACTAGACTGTGCTCCGAGTCATCTGACCGATGTTACATAACCTCGTACTTCACATATCTGCTGTATTTGACACTCAGACAACCTCTTTCGTCATTCAAGGTCCTTTAACACGGACTGATCCGCGTTAGAGATGCTAGTTCCAGATAATTTGCGTGTGTAAAAGTTATTGGGCTATCCTGTCCTTCTGCCAGCACCAAAAATCCTTGTTTCCGGGCAGCAGGTCGTGCGGTGTAAGCAGTGATCTGCTGCCAGGGAACAATAATTTCCTATGGGGACAAGTGACTGTCCTGCTATAGCGAAGGCTTGTCCCCAGAGCAGAAGTGATTGATGCATGTAACTGAGGCCCTCATCACCACTGATGATCGGGAAGGTTGTTGTTGCAGTCACATCTGCACTACCTGATCCGCTAGTCTGTTCAAAAAAAAAAAAAAAAAAAAGGAAAACTCTACTGGATTTCACTGTATCCTGCAGCACGGATGTGAACATACCCTTAGTTTGTTCCCAATAGCTGCCTAAAAGATCGTCCAGTGTAAAAGGGCCTTTCTTTTCCTTCCGTTTCTAGCCATGGCAGCGTTCACCTGCGCATTGGGATGTGCTGACTGACCCCATTTTTTCTTTGCACCTAACAGTTTTGCCCGAGCACAGCTCCAGCAGAAGGGGATGGGGAGAATTGCTTTAGCTGCTCATATCTCTGGATTGGTAGCAGCTAGAGACATGGGCACATAAGTATAACAACATCAGCAGAAGACATCGCTGTTAAAAGTCGAGTCAGGAATAAACACGGTAAAAACGGCTTTCACTTTTAGCTGCATCCAATTTCTAACAGCTATATCTTCCCATGTAGTGAAGATAATGCTGTTAGGAGAATTTAACGCAATTCTACAGTGTAAACTCTGCTGCAGACTTAACCCTCTGCATTACAAACAGTGAAATCCGTATTGTAAATGTACATAATGGGAGTCATTTATTATCCAGAAAGAAGCCTATATTAGGTGTATTTCTCGTGCAGATTGCGCAGAACGCTCATTTATGCCGCCAGTCTGCGACTTCTACCTGTGTAAAAAATTGGGTGTGGTGTAGGCAGGGCTGATTCATCATTTTATAATACTTTTTTTTAGGTGTAGAAAATAGTCTAAATGTAAGACAGCATGTAAACTCAAATCCACAGGGGTTATGTCCTGTGTTGACACATCCCAAAGGCTGGGGGGGGTGCTGAAAGGCGATTAGGAGGTCCCAGTGTTCACTAACAAGAATCAGCAATAAGTGTGGAGAGGTCGCAGCAGCACCCCGGCCCTGCTATATAAGGGTGCTGTCACATATTCAGGTTTTCTGATGGCAAAAATCAGGACTGGATTCCAAAAAAAGTGGAGACATTGTATCTGCCCATAATACTTTCTCTCCCGTTATGATCCACACTTGATTTTTGCTTTAAAAGCCGCATCAAAAATTCTGAGCATGCGGCAGCAGCCTAAAGGCTCATTCACACGACCGTATGGCCGCAGTGCCCATGTTGTGGACCACAAACAGCGGGTCTACAATACATGGGCACCAGCTGTGTGAACCCTGTGCTGCTCATCCATTCACTTCAATTGGCGGCCCCAGAATAAAAAGAATAGGACAGTGCTATAGAGTGTAAGACGTTCGGCAAAATGCGGAATGCACTTGGCCGGTATCCATGCTTTGCAGATGTGCAGTTTGCAAAAAACGGCTACGGCTGTGTAAATGAGGCCTATTTCAGTAGATTCCAGATCCCACAGGGACACACTGCTTTATAAATCATTATAATGCAGTGTGATCCTGTCCGAGGAGCAGAGGTCAGAATGGGACCTCACACTGACACGCTGCAAGTTTCTCACATTGAACTCGCTCATCTGTTTTTGGCCTTATGAATGGCACATGTAAGCTGGTGGGCCTGTGCTAGATTTCTCAAGCCCTTGGAAGATAAGGTATTAATTACCAAATCATTTATATAGCTAATAGCCTAATAAAAAGTAACCCCTGGATAACTGGTCACAATATTGTGCTCATATCTGGAGGATTTCCATACAATTCTGTAGGTGAACGGTGGCTTACACAGTAGAAGATAAAAGTCCTCAGCAAGTGATCTTTGTACGGAGAAGTATGGCGCACGGTCGCCACATTTACGACTACTGTTATCAGCCCAGTACTTAGACTTTGTGTTCGGCTGACTTACGTGGACGGATTTATGGCCCATTACCAGTATATATTATCTATGAAATAGGGAGCGAGTCCTAAGAGGGGAGGTTTTTGTGCGGCTTCCCTGCTGCCCTAATTCACCTCAATGTCATAGCCTTACAGAGGATTAGAAACACATGGTGGCACCTCGCCCGTCCACGTTGTGTCTGGTATTGCAGCTGAGCTCCAGGGACGTGATTGGGGCTGAGCTGGAATCCCACACACAGTCTAGAAGACGACTGTGGAGCTGTTTCTGGAAGAAGGCAGCCTTGTTTTGGTAATTCTGTACAACCCCTTTTAACCACTTCCAGTCTGCCCATTGACTATAAACGTCCTTGAGCTTTGCCCCCTGTGTGCAGCACCTGTACATAGAAGCTCCATGACTCAGCTTCCTCCTGACAGCCAAGAACATAGAGCTTTAACCTGAGACCTTTTTTCCTGGCCTCCAGGCTTTTGATCACTCTGACAAGCTGTCAAAGCCATCACAAATGCTTGTACTATCTCCCTCTCATTACTGCCGGTCACAGAGCAGTTTACAACCACATATGGGGTGTTTCTGCAAACTTCAGAATCAGGAAAATAAATATTCAGGTTTGATTTGTGGTTTACCCTTGCTATCTTATGGGAAAAATTAATTAAAAATTGAAAATCTGCAAAAAAAAATATATTTATTTTTAAGTTTCACCTTCCTTCTGTTTTAATTCTTGTGGGAAATCTAAAGGGTTAACAAACATTGTAAAAATCAGTTTGGATTACATTGGGGGCTGTAGTTTCTAAAATATGTTCATTTATGGGAGGTTTCTATTATTTAAGCCCCTCAAAGTCACTTTAGAACTGCAAAGGTCCTTTAACCCCTTCCCGACCGCCGCCGTACATGTACGGCGCGCGGGCGGTGCGGGGACATGACGCCCGCTCGCGGGTGCGGCGGGCGTCATGGCCGGCAAGTCTCTGCTGTTTCTAACAGCAGAGACTTGCCGCATCTTACCTCCGTCTGCGGAGACTTCCTGGGCCTTACTGATGCGTGATCACGGCATCAGGATGCGTCTGAACCCGGAAGCCCACGCTTCCGGGTGGTGTACAGACGCCCCGATTGGCCAATCGGGGTGTCTGTACACCATATGAAAACTGTAATCCTCGCTGGTGAGGATTACAGTTTTCAAACTGCAATTCTTATTCTGGCCACTAGATGGCAGGCCAGGATAAGAAATGAGCAATTCATGGTTTTAACTGCATCTAGTAAATCCATGATTGCTCATAAAGAAAAAAAACAAAACACAATAGATCAGATGATATTTGAGCTTTAAAATAATCACAGAAAAATTTAAAAAAAATGTTAAAAAATATATAAAAAATAAAAAAGATATAAAAGTTCAAATCACCCCCCTTTCCGTATAAGTAAAAAATAAATACCTAAATAACAATAAATATAGACATCATGGGTATCACCGTGACCGAAAACGCCCGTACTTTTAAAATATAAAAAAAAAATTTCAATACGGCGAATTGTGTGGCGGAAAAAAGCGTCCAAATGGCGATTCGCAGTTTTTTGTCCCTTTTTTTTCTAAAAAAAATTAAATAAAAAGTGATCAAAAAGTCATACACACCCCAGAATGGTATCAATAAAAGCTTCAGACCGCCCCGCAAAAAATGAGCCCCCATACAGCTCTGTACACATAAATACCAAAAAGTTATAGGGGTCAAGATATGACAAGGAAAAAAAAAAAAAAAAAAGGCAACTTTCTAATTATTTTATCACCATCTAAACGCAGGAAAAACTATACATATTAGGTATTGCCGGATTCGTACTGACCAGTAGAATGAAAGTAACCGGTCAGTTTTAATGCACATCGAACGCTGTAAATAAGAAACCCGTAGAACTGTAGCGGAATAGCGGTTTTCTTGCAATTTCACCCCATTTGGAATTTTTTTCCCGCTTCCCACTACACCATATGTAATATTAAATGGTGGCGTTGGAAAGTACAACTTGTCCCGCAAAAAACAAGCCCTCATACAGCTATGTGAACAGAAAAATAAAACAGTTATGGCTGTTTGAAGGCAGGGAGCGCAAAACGAAAATGCAGAACCGAAAAAACCTCCGGTCGTGAAAGGGTTAAAATTAAACTATTGGAAATTTTCATGAAAATCTTAAAAATTACATCTAAAACTCGAAGCCTTCTAACGTCCTCAAAAAATAAAATTACATTTCCAAAATTATGCCAACATAAAGTGGACATATGGTGAATGTTCATTAATAGCAATTTTATTAGATATCCCTATGCAACTTAAAAGCAGAGAAATTAATATTTTAAAAAAAATTGTCATTTTTTTCAAAATTTTCAGTAAATTTTGGATTTTTTTTTTTTTATAAATAAAAGGTAAAATATATTGACTCAAATTTACCATTAACACAAAGTACAATGTGTCACAGGTAGGGTTGCAACGGTATGAAATTTTCACGGTATGATAACCGTCTCAGTAAATACCGCGGTATTACGGTTATCATGGTATCACAGTTTGTTACATATATTATTAAAAGATACACTAATCCTCGGACCTCAGATCGGCCCACAGTGCCCCCTTCAGACCTCAGATCGGCCCACAGTGCCCCCTTCAGACCTCAGATCGGCCCACAGTGCCCCCTTCAGACCTCAGATCGGCCCACAGTGCCCCCTTCAGACCTCAGATCGGCCCACAGTGCCCCCTTCAGACCTCAGATCGGCCCACAGTGCCCCCTTCAGACCTCAGATCGGCCCACAGTGCCCCCTTCAGACCTCAGATCGGCCCACAGTGCCCCCTTCAGACCTCAGATCGGCCCCAGTGCCCCCTTCAGACCTCAGATCGGCCCCAGTGCCCCCTTCAGACCTCAGATCGGCCCCAGTGCCCCCATCAGCCCACTGTGGCCCCTTCAGCCCACCATCTAAATAAAATAAAAAAAAATCACTTACTTTTCCTGCGCTGCGGCTCCTCTCCGGTGTCCGGCGCTCCTTAGTCTCCCGTAGCTGCACTGTCACCTGACAGCGTGCAGCGTCAGGTCAGAGTGCGCGCACTACGTCCTGACGCTGTACGCGGTCAGGACAGTACAGCGCGACCCGGAAAAGAGGAGGAGCGCCGGACGGGTAAGTGATTTTTTTTATTTTATCTTCTCCATGTCCTCTGATACTAGGCTGCGCAGTAGCGCAGCCTAGTATCAGTAATGCGGTCGGGTCCAGGCGCAAATGGCGACAAGACTAAAAAGTCTTGTCGCCATTTACCGGTAATAAGCAAATGCCCACGGTTTGATAACCGTGCATTTCATTACCGTGGTATACCGTGGAACCAGTTACCGCTGCAACCCTAGTCACAGGAAAACAATCTATGAATAGCTTGGATAAGTAAAAGCGTTCCAAAGTTATTACCACATGAAGTCACACATGTCAGATTTGCAAAATTAGGCTTGGTCAGGAAGGGGGTAAATGGCCCGGATGGGAAGTGGTTAAAGATTGATTCCTGTCGGTGGTGGAGGCAGAATAACCCGTATGGTCAGTATAATTCAGTCTGAGGCTCAATAAAATTGTGATGCGTGGGAGTCAGGCCCCTGCCAATCTGATATTGATGACCTATGAGTACAACTAATCAATATTAAAAAAAATAAAATTAAAAATAAAAATAATCAGACAACCCCTTTAAGAAATCAGATTTAGGATGTTACAGTGACTAGAATATTCAGTTCGGGGAAACATGTTGCTTTTCTCGGACTGAACACTACTACTCTGACGTGAGCTTACAGCAACATAATGACTTATGATGCTGTGAGTTCCTGCCTGACCGCGGGTCTACTGTACTATAGACAGTGTATTATGCTTCCGAAACTTCTTTGAAATCAGCCTTAGGCTTCGTTCACATCAGCGTTCAGCCTTTCCGTTCTCCTGCTCCGTTATAGAGCAGGAGAACGGAAAGAACGGATTCAGAACATAACTGAGCTGAACGGAGCCCATGGGCCCCATAGACTATAATGGGCTCCGTTAGGTTTCTGCTCATAAGATGATTTTGGAGCAGAGAAACCTAACAGACCCCATTATAGTCTATGGGGTCCCTTAGGCTCAGTTCGGCGCCGAATCCGTCCTTTCAGTTCTCCTATAACAGAGCAGGAGAATAGAAAAGCTGAACGGTGATGTGAACAAAGCCTTATGGTACGGCCACACGGTCAGGTTCCTTGATGCAGTTTTGGAAACCAAAACCAGGAGTGGATTAAATAAAAAAAAACAAAACCACGTCATATAGTTTCTCTACTCTTATGATCCAGTCCTGATTTTGACTGACCCGACTGTGTGACCATACCTTAGATAAGAGAGTTCACTTTGGGAAAAACACTGCACGTGGACACGTGATTTCCCGGCCTGAACTCTGCTCTTGTGACAGGACCTCACAGCATTATAATACTGTGTCCCTGCCCGACATCAGCTGTAATGACGGCATTATATCAGGAACACGCAGCATTATAAGTCATTAATATGCTGTATAAATCACGTACCTAAACACAATACGTTTCCTGCAGTGGACTCGCTCATCTGAGACTGGCGTTAGGGTTGGCGACTTTATGTTACAGTATATATATGCTCACAAAGAGCTCTTCTGTGTACGAGGGGCGGCCGCGGTCCGGCAGGCCACACACAGATTTTCATGTTGCCACTGGCTACAACCTGTTGCGTGTGTGCCGCGTGGCCCATTTGTCCTTGCCCTTAGGTTGCATGCACACAACAGTGACGTTTATACACGTGTTTTACATACGGTCGTGTGCATGATCCCACATCCGCACGTGTTACGTGAAGATTTGGTCATGGATTTTTATGCAGATTTGCCTCAGATCTGCACTGCAAAGTGTGAAATCTGCACAAACAATTCACATGCAGCAGATTTCAAACTCTGCACCGCAGGTCAACTTATACACGGAAAACTTCCATTTTGAAAATCTCATCTACGTGGCTGGTACTGGATTACAATGCGTATTCTCTGCACGTAATACACTGTGTGCACGTGGCCTTAAGAGAAAAGACATGAGTAGATCTGCAGACAAGAGACTCCTGAAGAGAAGATTCCTCGGACACTTCTTTTTGTGGATATTTTCGGTCCACTGACCAGTCCTTAGTACCCGAGTCTCAGCCCATCCTCCTAGGTGTGAGCGGGCACTCTTCTGCCACAGTCACTAAGGTTAGATTACAGTACTGGTAAAATGGGCAGCCGGCCGGAGGCATCTACAACCCAAGGCATTTTCACCTGCAACAGATTTGATGTGAATATTTCTTCGCTTGCAGCAAACCAACTTCAGTTAAATGAAACTGTTTTTAAAGGGGTACTCCTACAGGATAGGGGAAAACTATGGGATCAGCGGAGAACCTACTACTGAGCCCCCCACCGATTGTGAGAACAGAGAATCCATATCCCGCAGATCCCCCCCCCCCCTATACAAAAGGAGCAGCGTTTTACCTCTATGTGAGCTCCATAGACATCTTGTGAGTACTGCGCTGACAATTTCAGGATCTCCCATAGAGATGAATGGAGCAGCAGTGAGCATGCTCAACCTGCCACTCTGTTCATTTCGAGGGGGCTCCGAGAAGTATGGGGTCCACTTTCTCATGGTCGGTGGGGGTCCCTGCCAGCAATTGGATTCCCATCGATCTAAGTAAGTTATCCTCTATCCTGTGGGCAGGGGATAGCTTCTAAAAAACAGGATACCCCGAATTTCTGGTGTGAATTCACCATAAACGCCTTGTGGATGTGGCCACCCTTACAGTTACACATTGCAGTATGGAAAGAAGTTTCTTCCAAAAAGTGGGAGAAGAACACGTCCTCAGACCTTCAAGCTGCAGGAGGCGTCTTCTGGATAAAGTTCTGCAATCTCAGCCAGTGCAATCACCCAGTGACGGGTGCAATCAATGGCTGGGGTCATAGCAGACCCCTCACATTGCAGAATGGCCCTGTAGCATGCCCACAAAGTGGCAGAAATAAGGATCGGTAGGAATCCACTGTTTGGAGGTCAGACTGGATATTTCTCCCCCACATCTGTATCGGAAAAGTGGCGCTAGCGGCCATACATACTCAATTCACACCGATCGCCATTGATTTCCAACGCACTCATGTTACAGATGTAGGCCTGGCAGAATAACATGGGTAAAGCCGACTATTGCTGACACAATACACTCTGACAGGAGGAATAATGGAGTACTGGGGCTCAATTGTTACTTGCTACACCCTTGAGTAGCTGTAATCACCACAGCATACAGGTGACGCAGCATTGCCCTCCTAGTCTTCACCACTGGCAGCTGCCAGCCACCCCTACATGGGCACCAGCTGCCTATGGACACTTGGCGCCTTCACTTTAAGCAGCTTCTCCCCAGACGCCATTTTCCATGAGAAGCGCAGTGTAGACACATCTGCAGGCCGTGCACAGTGCAGGGAGCGGCGGAGGAGACACTCACCCGGGAGGCGCTGGAGGACAGGCGGGCAGCAGGACGCGGGATACAGAAGGCCATGACTGCACTGACGGCTGCCACTCCGCGAGTCACCTCTACTGCAGACAGATGACAACGCCTACCACTCTGACCAATCACCGACCACAGGCAGCCCTGCCCTCGAATCTTATTGGAGAAGTAATTTACAGAGGCGTGGCTAAAAGTTAACAAGCAGGGGATTGGCGGAAAAGCTTGAGGGTCGCCATGGAGATGATATAATTGGGCGGCCATATTTTGTCCTGGAAAACCTTGAGATTCACGTGACGGTGAGGAGAATGAATGACAGCTGATCGCGGTGTCATTTCACATAGTGTAAACAGAGGGACGTGGTGGGGGCCCCATACGAAACTCAGGAATGGGCCCCAACCATGTTAACAGAGCAGCAAACAAAGATAAAGAGTAGTGTCATACCTAGCTGCCCACACAACAAATATAAGGGACTGATGTACTTTGGTATCATAAGTTTGTGCCAGTGCTGTGTCACCGCTCTGCTGCAATATTCTGTCTCTGTTCACATCTGCATTGTGGTTCCTTTTAAAAATGCAGAGCCAGATCTGTAACGGTGCCAATGGGACGGTGGGACCCAACAGATCTGGAAGGTTCAGTTATTATTATTATTATTTATTATTAAAGCGCCATTCATTCCACAGCGCTGTACATGTTGAAAGGGGGTTTACATACATAGTTTAGACAATTGCTCTAGGACAAACAAGTTACAGACTGGTACAGAAGGAGAGAGGGCCCTGCCCGTGAAGGCTTACAATCTATGCGGTATGGGAGGACACAGTAGGTGAGGGTAAAGCTGGTCATGGCAGTGTAGCAGCAGCAGGGGCGTAGCAATAGGGGAAGCAGCTGCTTTGGGGCCCAGACCCACAAGGGGCCCCCTCAGGAGGGAGACTAAAAGATTTTATTGTCAGGCCCCCCTCAACAGTATTATACAGTGACATTATATACAGTGACACTATAGAAAGCGGAAGGAGCAGCTGTCAGGCCTTGTCTGGGAGAGCTCAGTCTTGACTAGCCACAAGAGTGAGGGTTGCATGTGAGTTCGGGGTTGCGAGGAGGTTTCTGGGGGGGCCCCATTCAAATATTTGCTGTGGGGCCCAGTTAGTTCTAGTTATGCCACTGAGCAGCAGCAGGGTCACAGGTTGTAGGCTTGTCTGAAGAGGTGGGTTTTCAGATTTCTTTTGAAGGATTCCACTGTAGGTGAGAGTCTGATATGTTGGGGTACAGAGTTCCAGAGTATTGGGGCTGCGCGGGAGAAATCCTGGAGGCGATTGTGTGAAGAGTTGATAAGAGTGGAGGAGAGAAGGAGGTCTTGTGAGGATCGGAGATTACGTGTGGGGATGTATCGGGAGAGTAGTTCTGAGATGTAGGGAGGGGACAGGTTGTGGACGGCCTTGTATGTATTTGTTAGTATTTTAAACTGAATTCTCTGGGGAATGGGGAGCCAGTGAAGGGATTGGCAAAGGGGAGAGGCAGAGGAGTAACCGGGTGAGAGGTGGATTAGTCGGGCAGCAGAGTTGAGGATAGATTGGAGGGGGGCTAGGGTGCTAGATGGAAGGCCACAGAGGAGAATGTTGCAGTAGTCTAGGCGGGAGATGATGAGGGCATGTATTAGTACTTTGGTAGACTCATAGTTGAGGAACGCACGGATATGGGAGATATTTTTGAGTTGGAGGCGGCAGGTGGTGGAAAGGGCTTGGATGTGTGGTCTGAAGGAGAGTGCAGAATCCAAGGTCACTCCAAGGCAGCGGACCTGTTTAACGGGGGAGAGTGTGCAGTCGTTGATGGTGATAGGTCTGTTGGGAGGGCTGTGCAAGATGGTGGAAAGATGATAAATTCTGTTCTGGTGTCCATCATTGTCATGAGAAAAATGGTAGTGCACGATGCACAATTGTTCCAGTCAATTATGATGGGATCTGAAGCTGACGGTGTGAACACTGCCCTAAGGCTACCTGCACACGCGTGTGGAAGAACGCACGTAAGATCCACACAAATTTCACAGTGTGTGTACATGAAAGTGTCATCTTATATGCTTTGCTGGTACTTTAATACGCTGTGGTTTTTCCACACAGGAATCAGTGGAACCTTTAATTTGTTACAGTATATCTCTGCTATTTCTGACTCTAGTTGTACACAGAGGAGGTGTTATCAGCGATTGATAGTATTCTCTGTGTAAGTGTGTATACATAGATAACTGTCAGTCACTGATAGTTGTACACAGGGAGGTGTTATCGGTGATTGATAGTATTCTCTGTGTAAGAGTGTATACAGAGATAGCTGTCAGTCACTGATAGCTGTGTACGGGTGTTATTAGTCATTGATAGCATTCCCTGTGTAAGTGTGTATACAGATAGCTGCCAGTCACTGATAGTTGTACATAGGGGAGGTGTTATCAGTGATTGATAGCATTCCCTGTGTAATTGTGTATACAGAGATAGCTGTCAGTCACTAATAGTTGTACACGGAGGAGGTGTTATCAGTGATTGATAGAATTCTCTGTGTAAGTGTGTATACATAGATAGCTGTCAGTCACTGATAGCTGTACACAGGAGAGGTGTTATCAGTGATTGACAGCATTCTCTGTTTAAGTGTGTATACAGAGATAGCTGTCAGTCACTGATAGTTGTACACAGGGACGTGTTATCAGTGATTGATAGCTATCTCTGTATACACACTTACACAGAGAATACTGTGAGTCAGTAATAGCTGTATACAGGGATGTGTTATCAGTGATTGATAGCATTCACTGTGTAAGTGTGTATATAGAAATAGCTGCCAGTCACTGATAGTTGTACACAGGGGAGGTATTATCATTGATTGATAGCATTCTCTGTGTAAGTGTGTATACAGAGATAGCTGTAATCAGGGGTGGACATACCGCCTATACAGCAGGTTCAGCTGCACAGGGGCCCAGAGAGGGAGGGGGGGGCCCTTCCCAGTGCCAGCAGAGGTGTGGGGGATGGGGCCCTGATTAGGACTTACAGTCAATCTGCTGCCTTTCTCCCTATACTCCATAGATGAAGGACCTGCCATGACATCATAATAATGTGATCTTTTCAACACTGGAAGTGGTGATAGGACCAGTGATGAGGTCACCATCATGTGACCAGTGCAGAGAAAGACAGCGCTGAGCAGTGGAGACCTATGATGCCATGTAAGTGCCAGAGACATGCTGGGAGATGTGGTTCTCCTAATTATACCTCCTTCCTGCTTAGTGATAGGGAAATATGTTATTTAATTGGGACTGTAGAGGCTGAAAGGAAGGGGTTAGTTACATGGGACTGTATGTTACAGAAGATTGGGGGGAGATGACTGGTGATATTTACATGGGATTGGATATTATAAAAGTCTGGCAGGTAAGGAGTGATGTTATTTACATGGGACTAAGTGTTGGAGGGGCTGAAGGAGGGAATTTATGTTATTTACATGGGACTGTATCATACAGAAGACTGGTGGGAGAGGACTGGTGTTATTTACATGGGACTGTATCATATAGAAGACGGGTGGGAGAGGGCTGGTATTATTTACATGGGACCGCATGGTATAAAAGACAGGAGGGAGAGGAGTGATGTTATTTACTGTACATGGGACTGCGTGGTATAGAAGACTATAAGGAAGAGAGGTTATTTATATGGGACTGTATCATATAGAAAACTGGTGGGAGAGGACTGGTGTTATTTACATGGGGCTACATGGTATAGAAGACAGGAGGAAGAGGAACAGCATTATAATTTATGGGAGCACTACAGAGAATATTATAACTCTAGGGGGTAAAGGCAGGAGGCATTATAATTACAGGGGGCACTGTAGGGAACATTATAAATACTGTGAGCAGTGGTGGCGGGCATTACTACTGAGGGCTCTATAGAAGTGCCTTATAGATTGGCCTTATTTCTATTAGGGGTGCCTTATTAGTACTGCGGGCTCTGTAGAGAGCCTTATTACCACTGGGGGTACTATAGGGAGGGGGGACTTCCACCTAGCAGTGAGCCCGGTGACGTCACCGGCACTAATGGACAGGCTTTAGCACCGCCCTAGCCTGTAAAGCCGCTCATTAGTGCCAGTGACGTCTCTGCTTAGCACTGTAAAAATGTAAACAAAACAACCCGGGGCAAGGGAGAGCGTCAGAGTAAGAAATGTCAGAGGGGCTAAGTGGGGGGAGAAGGGGTTATGTCCAGGGGAGGTTAGGGGGCCCAGGTACATTCCTTGCACAGGGGCCCTCTGCTGTCTTCTAATATCCCATAATAATAGCCTGGAGATGCTGGAAGCTGTGGTTCTCCTATAGTCACTTTGTAATGTCTTCTAATATCTGACGAGTGCAGGGACATTCATCTTAGAATAACCGTTGACTAAGGGTATTGGATAATATGAATGTATTTTTATGAATTGTATATTTTCTGATTTTTATTGGTGTAAAATGTCAGAGAAAAATAAAGGAAGTTAAAAAAAGGTAAAAATAAAATAAAATAAAAAAAAGTCTTCTAATATCCCATAATAATAGCTTGAACATGCTGGGAGCTGTGGTTCTCCTATATACTCACATTGTAATGTCTACTAATATACCATAATAATGACATGCTGGGACTTGTAGTTCTCTTATACGGGGCCCTTCCCTTAGTCTGCATTCACATTTACTGAAGGGGTTTTCAAGGCTTTTAATATTGATCTCCTATAGGACCTCAGGATAGGTCATCAATATCAGATCGGCGGGGGTCCAACACATGGCATTACCGCCGATCATCTGTATAAAGAGAAGGTATGCGTTCCGTCTCCTGTCTCTCTGCTCGCAAGCAGGGCAAGGGTTTTTTGCTAATACACACTGCTAGGCGGAGGCTTCTGTCTACCAGTGTTCCCGGTGACGTCACCGGCTCTGATGGGCGTTTTAAAGGCTAGGGTAGAGCTAAAGCCCGCCCATCATTGTCAGTGACGTCACTGGACTCACTGCTAGGCGGAAGCCTCCACCTTACTATGGAGAGCTTTGTATGTCACCGGATCTCCATAAAATGCCTTTTCCTTGCACAATTCAGCTCAGGGCAAAGGAGAGCATTGGAGCATGAAATACTCATATTAGGGAGGCTACCTGGGTGAAATTTAAAATACCCCTTCATTCTGGCACTGTGTCCCCCGCTGTTTTTGGCACCTCATATGTTAAATTAGAGTATCGGTACAGGGAGGAGGAGATGGCTTGGGTTTCTCAGTGGGCGTCTCCTTCTCCCTGTCTGTGACGCTCTCTGCTGTGATTGGACCGCGCTACAGCCAGGGAGAAGGAGACGATTATTGAGAAACCCAGCCGTCTACTCCTCACTGTAACGATACTCTAAATGAACATATGAGGCGCCAAAAACAGCGGGGAACACAGTGCCAGAATGGAGGGGTAATTTAGAAAAATAAAATAAAATTGCTGCCATCTGTAGGGGAATACTGGTTTCTATAGTTTGTAACACATAATCCAATGAAAGGTCCTTTTTAAATCAACGGCAGTTTTTGAGGATATTGTTATTGTTCCTGACTGCCATGACAACCCATCAGCACCAGGCGGTCGTATCACTGGGAGCAGATGAGGGTAACAGAAAAGACCCCCTCTCTAATCACTTAGATCCCACAGTCACTAAGGGGTTAAAGAGGTTGAAAACTGCATAATACAGCTACTTATCACCCATGGACAGTACATATGACATTGAGGGAAAGCTGTTGGAGGCGCTATCACTTCTCTCTCAGCAGAAAACATCAAACTGACTTTTTCAAATTGCATAAGTCAACCACACAGGCCATAGGCACTACAACTCCCAGCATGTTCTTCTATGATTAGAAGGGACTCAATGATGTGTATATATTTAAACTTTTATACTTAGCATACTAAGCCCCACCCCCGAGGAACAACCCAAATCCATCTATAAACACCCGCTTCTGGGCGGGGCTTGTCTCATTTTCTGACAGGATTGTCAATAAAAATTAGGCCCAATCACTGGAAGTTCTGGACTATTAAGACTTTAACATCTCCACACATGTTGGTTTCAGTGTTGCTTAAAGTCATCACTATTGGTAATTCCAAAATACACAAATTTAGTTTTTTTCTGACCTACACAGCTAGTATGGATTTGGTTGCCATGGGCGACACCCTTGTTTCCCAGCAGCCTGTTGCCAAGCGTGGCTATATGACATAACAGAAACGTAGCCCTTGAGCCCTGGAACACTGGGTGAGAACAGTGAGTGTGAGGCCAGGATTGTGGAGAGAGGAGACTGATCATTTTGAGCGCGAGTTTTCTTATCTATTTTATCTTTTTACCCTTTTTTTTTCTTTTTTTTTTTACCCCCTACTCCCCCCCCATATATTGTCTTTGGTGTGTGGCTAAAGAAGCAGCCTCATGGCTGCTATGGGGGCTGGAGGAAAACTCCAGCCCCAGAGACATATCTATCGTCCCCGGAGGCCCCCGTATGGCCAAAAGCCAATAAGATCTGGCTTCACCACACACCATCTGACAGCAGGATTGGAGGGTATCGTGCCGGTTATAACATCACCGTCTAAAACACCGAGACAGGAAACTGGCCGATACCTTCGACTGCAGGGAGGAGCACCACTACCGCCGGCAACACCACCTGCCAAGAACATCATAGCAGCAGAGGGAGAGAAGGAACATCACATACCAAAGCCCACCAGAACACCAGGTGAGGTGCAGACCCATCCCCACATGCCCAGGTTACCATCTATCTGGAAGTTTCTGAGACTGTTATCAGCACCAGTAACATCTAGAGTCCACAGTGCGCCTTACGCCCTACCACCATGCATTAAGGTCACTGCGAGACAGTGCTATGACACCGCACAAGGCGCACCTATCAGTTACGAGGCTCGGAAGATCATGAAAGCCATACCAACCAGAATCTTTGTGGATGTGCAGAGCTCCGATGTGAGGGATGAGGGAAACATCCTGTCATGTACACCTTTTCCAGTTGTCTCATCTTTCATCCGAGAGACTATCACAGGAAAATCTCCTTCTGCTGCACAATAATGTAGTGGTGGGCCCCCCTGCAGGGTGCAAGTACCATCTTAGTGCGCACCTGCTATTTGGATTGATTTTCTCGGTTTTTGACTTCGGCTTGACTAACAAACTGTTTTTTTTTTTACTGCTGCCTGCCCTGACTCCAGACTGTTTTTTGACTATGATTGTTTGCTGCCTGCCCTGACCTTTGCTTGCCTTCGACTACTCTTCTGCCTGCCTATTTTGTACCTTCTTGTAAATGACTGCCTAACAGACAGTCCCTCTCTCCTGGCCTCACTTCTAGGCAGATCCTGTTTAGCTTCCCACAAATTAACCATGGGAATCTTGCACTCCTTCACTCTTATGGAGAGAACTATTGTAGACTCCTTTCTTCTGAATGTGACACATATTTTATGTCAGTCATCAAGTCTAAAATATTTTTAAAATTTTTATGGTCTGCCCATACTATAATCCCATTTGATTCCTGACTATACGGGTATCTGCACTGTCATTTTTGTTTCGGGCAGCAGGCATGCAAACACAACGAAGGTGGCCTAGACTGATAACACCAAAGAACAGAAAACCGGGGGGCTGATTAGTGAGGAGGCCAAATGATATGGTAAAGCCAAATGCTAATGCCAGCAATGCCATATCAGTGCAGTTTCCTTGGCCCGAAGAAGTGAAGGACCTGTGGTGACATCTTGGTCACTTGACCACAGGTCCTGCACCTAGTAGTTTAGGGGGAATTAGGAGAAAATAGAGAGGAGCCTGGATAGTTCTCCTGACACTCTCCCTTCCACCTCCACCAACATTTGTACTTCTAGGGGTGGAAATTGGGAAATTTCTGCCAGTGAAAGGGAATGGGGGTGGGAATAGAGAAATTCTACTGTGAGGGGAAGTAATGAATAAAGAAGGACAATACTGCTGCCAGTGGGAGAGAGATGGGAAGGGGGTCAAAGCTGCTCTCAAAGAGGAAGGGGAAGAAGAACAACAGTGCTGTTAGCAGGGGAGACATGGGAAAAGGGGGCAATGTTGCAGTCATTGTGGGAGGGGTGGAAAGGGGTAAACGCTCTTTCAATGGGGAAGGGGGGAAGGGGTAAATGATTGTCAATGGGGAGGGGTGGGAACTGGCCTGTCGATGGGGGAGGGGTGGGAATGGGGAAATGCTCTGTCAGTGGGGGAGGGGAGTAGAAAGGGTAACATTCTACTGCCAGTGGGGAGATGTGGAAACAGGGAAATGCTGCTGCCAATGAGGGAGGCATGAGAAGAAGTACAATGTTGCTGCCTTGTGTTATTTGGGGAGGCACTTTGTGCTGCAGTGTGCTGTTTGTTTTGGCACTGCTGGCAGAGACGTGTTGGGTTGCACTGGATGCATTTGAATCCCAGTCCGGTCTTTGATGTAAAGTCTGTACGGTGCAAGTGTCAGGACATCCACATGACCACTCCATCTGTATCAGCTGTTACCTTCTGCTCCCTCCCTGGTGACGACTGATAGCGAACTCTTCAGAAAAATCCAGAATAAGAAGCCGGTGGCCGACCTGAACAGGGGCATCATCTCCTCCCTGCTACTACTACACCTGCTGGACTTGATAAAGATCTGCTCTGCAGGTATGCTCTGCACATACACCAAGGATGCTCTTTTATTCCTTGCACTATAAATGTATGGCACAGCTGGAGAGTCATTTTGGTGCTGTGATGGTGCAGGGTCAGAAGCTGGTCTGCAGCCTAGAAGATGCCAGAACCCAATTCTGGGCCACAAGGGGCCTTAATATTTTTTGAAAGGGCACAAGGGCATTAAAATTAGTACAATAAGTAACATTAACTACAATACTTTGGGGGCCACCTTGTCATGCAGTAGGTTACAGTAAATAGGGGAAGATTGGGCACAGAATTGGGGGAAACGGCAGGATGGGGAGTTTGTGTAGGTTTGGGAAAAGTAGGGTGGATGATGGAAAAGTGAGGAGCCGAACATGTCTCTGGTGCAATCTCTGCAGACACAATTCTTAGAAGGAACAAGTCATCATGGTGGTCCCAGATGGAGAAGACAGGAAAGTGAAGGATTCCAATCAGAAACATCACTTGTAAGTGATTGGATATAACTGCGGTGTGATCACTTCTATGTTCTGCAGAGCTTTGTGTTACACTGTGTTATAGGCTTCCATGGTACATGCCGTCATAGAATTCTGTTATGGTCCCTGGTGGTGGAATCCATAACCGGTTTCTTTGATAACTAGAACCGGAACCTGTACGCCGAACTTGAAAACATAGGTTCGCTCATCACTAGTGTTAACCATTGCACCGCCATATTTAGACTCTTGATAACGTAATTATTACTCTTGGCTTGTACCTTGTGAGGATCATTTCTTCCATCATTTCTTTCATGCAGATGCCTTAACCCTTTCTATTACTAACCTGATATGGGTTACAAAGACTCATCTAGTTCTTCAGTATGATGTTGGAGTTCACTCTTCAAGACTACACTATAAAGGCAAGTTCCATGCTCTGGCTGCAATCTACAGGCAGGAAGGAATTCCCTCCTGTACAGGGTAACCAATGTCTCTATAATGTCCTACAGTCAGCACAGACTTCAGGCTTTTTAATCAGTGACCATCATGTCCTGTACTTGTAGGGGTTTTGTATCAGACCTGCTGGGAATATCACACTGGACCCTCCAGGTTCTGGCCTACGAAGAACTGAAAATGGATTGTAATAAGCATTTAAATCCACCCAGTGGCACAAAACTGGTAATAACCCATCTCAATATCTGTGTATTGTTCTGAGTGTTAGATCTTATGAGCAGCGGAGTAACCATTACATTCACACGAGGTGCGACCGACCAGGAGGGGTAGGGGGCCTGTCCAGATTTATAGTGCCAGGTTCAAAATGTATCTGCATCCTTAGGAGACATGAAGGTGGATAAGAGTAATGTAGAGGGACACAAGAGGACATTATTATTGCATGGTGGAATATCAGGGGGCGTAATTATTATCTCAATTATGGCAGTAGTGATTCTAAAATTTAACTTTTAATAAGTACCAATAATATAGTGGATAACCACCAAACAACATGAATTCTCCTGTACCAGGACAACTTAATTAAAAATCCAGACCACATAAACCCCGGCTGGGTAAGAATATGGATAGGTCCCTACCAGTAACCAGGTAACCAGGTAAGTATGTTAGAAGTCACGTCTGGATGGCGTTCCCCAAATGCCTGGAGTTCTGGATCAATCGTGATGTCCATTCCGTTTTGGTGCTGTAAATCCAGTAGTGGGTTCTTGTAGCAGGTCAAGGTGAAGGCGGGCGGGGGCCCTGGAATCCTGGCCCTAGACCCCCCTATAGGGGGCTGGTTGTTTCCCTGATGACCGTCCTAATGACGGAGTCATCGCCCCCGAAAGGGGCGGCCCCGTCCGGAACCTGTCCCTAATAAGGCCCTGGACGACCCCCTACTCCTAAAAAGGCCTTCTATTCCGCCCTCAAAATATAGTTTTGATTGCAATGAGCTACCTAAGATGGTGCCCTAAAGGGTATGTCAAAAATAGTTAGGTTCGCGTGTCAACGCGTTTCGTCACAGCCCAAGACTCATCAGGGGACACAGGGCTAAATCTTAGTCTAAATTATAGTAGTGTATGATAATGCTCACTACTACTCAGAAAAGACACCTCCAGGGTTAGGGTATCACTCTGGATGGATCAAGTATCAAAGAGGTTAATGCTAACTGGATGAAAGCGTGTGGCTAATCGATCCTTCTCTAGACAGTCAGCGTCTATTGTGTCTATCTCTTGTTAGCTATTCTAACAAGAGATAGACACAATAGACGCTGACTGTCTAGAGAAGATCGATTAGCCACACGCTTTCATCCAGTTAGCATTAACCTCTTTGATACTTGATCCATCCAAGTGTACCCTAACCCTGGAGTGTTTTTCTGAGTAGTAGTGAGCATTATCATACACTACTATAATTTAGACTAAGATTTAGCCCTGTGTCCCTGATGAGTCTTGGGCGTGACGAAACGCGTTGGGACACGCGAACCTAACTATTTTTGACATACCCTTTAGGGCACCATCTTAGGTAGCTCATTGCAATCAAAACTATATTTTGAGGGCGGATAGAGGCCTTTTTAGGAGTAGGGTCGTCCAGGGCCTTTATTTAGGGACAGGTTCGGACGGGGCCGCCCCTTTCGGGGCGATGACTCCGTATTAGGTGGTCATCAGGGAAACAACAGCCCCTATAGGCGGTCTAGGGCCAGATTCAGGGCCCGCCCGCTTCACCTTGAACCTGCTACAAGAACCCACTACTGGATTTATAGCACAAAACGGATGACATCACGATTGATCCAGAATCCAGCATTTGGGAACCCATCCAGACGTGACTTCTAACATACTTACCTGGTTACCTTACTGGTAGGACCTATCCATATTCTTACCCAGCCGGGGTTTATGTGTCTGGATTTTTAATTAAGTTGTCCTGGTACAGGAGAATTCATGTTGTTT
>ONZH01019343.1:0-52870 GCA_900303285.1 Rhinella marina | reverse complement strand
AGCCTCTGGCCAGCCCACGGCCTCTTCCTGCCTTTGCGGTCCTACGCATCCCTCAACATCCCCACTGCTTTACCTGCTAGACATGACACTGGGCCAGGTCGGGTCACTGACTTCGTCATACTCAACCATCTCCTCTTACACTGCCTCACTTTGCTCCAACAGCCTCCCTTGCTGGCAACTGTGTCTCATCATCGTCCCTAATCATTTTACACTTTAGTGCCCCTTCCACACCACCATCAGCTAGAGATGGAGCTTGCTCCAGTGTTGGGCATCAGAACAAACAAAATCCTCAGATAGCTCCTGCGATTCTTGCATGGGTGGGAATACTGGGTTGATAACATTGGGTAGGGTGGGAGGAAGGAGGGTCAGAGTGAGGTCCCTGCAGTTTCTGCAGGCTATCGACGAGACTGGACTTTGTGGACTTGACTGGGTGGTGGACAGATTTAAAGGAGAATCTAGAAGGAGAAGGAGGGGTTTGCCGAGCGGTCTGTAAGGGTTGCGGAAATCCAGACAGAACCAAGGCCCAAAACTTGGGTGGGGGTAGCAGGTTTGCCCGTCCCCGCCTCCACAACATTCACCCAGTGTGCCGTCAGGGAGATGTAGCATCCCCGGCCTCAAACCAAAGTGTTGGTGGTCAAATGGCCTTTTGCAGTAACCGTGTTACTCGGGCGTGGATGATGTTTTGGGACATGTGCCTGGGCAAGGCAGGGATGACACAGAGGGAAAAATAGTGATGGCTTGATTGCTTTCCCCCTTGCCTATGCCATCTGTGGTTGTCATAGGCAACGTGATTTTAAGGGGTGCAGAATTTTATCTTCTTTTTTGTCTAGTTTGGCTTGGGGTCCATGGCAATGTAGAGGAAAGAAGGTTTCCTTGTATGGTCTCACTTTACAGAGAGGTTATATTGTCTTTGGAGTGTATTGTTGAGAGGCTGTGATAGTGGCGTAATAGTGCGACTTGGGCGCGTTATATGCACCCAGACATGCTTCCCCTGCTGTCCCAGTTGCATTCCAGCAGTGTTGGCATCCTTTTCTGAGGTTTCAGGGTGGATTTGGTGACCTCCAAGTGGTCGAATTGAGATTTCCAAGTGGCGAGCATTTTTTTCCCATAGACTTTAATGGGATTCGATATTCGGTCGAATAGTCGAATATCGCGATCTATTCGAATCGAATTTCGAACTTTCGAATATTTCACTACTCGCTCATCTCTAATAAGCAGCAAATATGAGGCCTGGACACTTAGATGATAGGACAGTTGTGAGAAGCTACAGTATAATGCTGAATGCTAATATACCAGGAGCCAAAGCCAGAAGTATAAATTCTTCCTTTATAGTTCTAAGGCTACTTTCACACTAGCGTTATTGTTTTCCGGTATTGAGTTCCGTCATAGGGCCTCAATATCGGAAAAAAATGCTTCAGTTTTGTCAAGGGGGACAAAACCGAACTGAAGAGAACGGAGGCTCCAAAATACATTCCATTCAGTTTAGCTGCGTCCGCAGGCCGGAGATCAAACTGCAAAATGTTGTATTTTGCTTTCCATCCTGGGGATCTGGAGCAAAACGTCATGACCCAAAATGCAGGTCAATGGGGACAGATCCGTTCTGTCTGACACAATAGAAACCGGATCCGTCCTCCATTGACTTTCAATGGAGTTAATGATGGATAAGTCCCAGCAATGTTACAGATAATACAACTGGATCCGTTCATAACGGATGCAAACGGTTGTATTATCAGTAACGGAAGCGTTATTACTGAACCCAGCCGGATCCAGCAATAACGCTAATGTGAAAGAGGCCTAATTAGTTTCCAATCCGTTTCTGTTGTCAGGTCTGCTTCAAAGCCTCATCCCGAAAACTTTGTGTATTTACCCTTAGTGCATTCACATGACCATATTTTTGGTCTGCATCCGATCCACATTTTTTGAGGACCCATTCATTTCAATGGGGGCAAAAAGATGTGGACAACACCATGTGCTGCCTGAATCTGAATGTCTGCTCCACGGCCCCACCAAAAATATAGAACCTGTTCTATTCTTGTCTGATTTGCAAGGGGACTTCTTCATTGGCAATACAGAGTGGGCAATATATATTTATTGGCAATGCATGCAATATGAGGAGGGAGGTGGAAGGAGGATTATATACTGGCACTACAGATTTATAAGGGCTGAAATAAGGCCAAGGACTAAGCAGGAGTTGATTGATGGGATACTTAAGTTCTGGGATGACGTCCTAACTGTACAACAATTACATTGAATATCTGTATAAAGTCCTTCCATTAGTGATAGAAAAGAAAGGCAATAGCACTGGCATGTAACATTCTGTATCACTAAAGCTTTTCATGGAAGAGTAAAGGGCAGCCCTAGATCCATGCTGTGGTTCTGGACTACAGCTGCCCGATGGTAATTCATTAGGATTGGGAGATGTTGTAAATAAAAATGGTGCAATTGTTATTTTCTGCATTAAACCCATAATAAAAGTTTGTTCAAATTAAACCCTGAATCAGGAGTTCTCTAGTATTTTTTCTAAAGGTCCACAGACCTGGGTCTGCCAAAATAATATAAAAAATGTAAGGGGGACAAAACCAGTGGCACCAGTGCTCTGTGTAAAGGTTTTTTTTTTTCCTAAAAATAAGCTCCGCCTCAGGGACTGAAAACAATAAACATGTTTTGTGCTATATTTTCCATTAGCAACATGAATGGGCTTCTATAACTTAGGCTACTTTCACACTAGCGTTTTATAATTCTGGTATTGAATTCCGTCATCGGGGCTCAATACCGGAATAAAACGCTTCAGTTTTGTCCCCATTCATTGTCAATGGGGACAAAACTGAACTGAAGACAACAGAGCGCTCCTAAAAGCATTCCGTTCCGTCTTCAGACCGGAGAGCAAAACGCAGCATGCTACGGTTTGCTCTCCGGTCCAGGCATCCGCACCAAGACTGATCCGTCATGACCCCCAATAAAAGTCAATGGGGACGGATCCGTTTGGTGTGACACAATGGTGAATGGATTTGTCACCTGCACACATACAGACATACACATAAACATACACAGACATATACACATCCATACTTACATGCTCCAGGCAGGTCTCCACAGCGCAGGAGGAGCAGGACGGCGCACACATAGGACGATTCCACCCGGCGCCCAGCAGAGGGCAATGTGGGGAATGGTCCTACGTGTGCGCCGTCCTGCTCCTCCTGCGCTGTGGAGACCTGCCGGGAGCATGTAAGTATGTATGTGTATTTTTATGTGTATATGTCTGTGTGTGTGTGTGTCTGTGTGTATATGTCTGTGTGTGTGTGTGTGTGTCTGTGTGTATGTACTGTGTGACATGTGTGGGGAGGGAGCGTGGTTCTGGCCCCACACATGTCCCTGCGGCAGCACGGATCCAGCGGCACCCTTCACCTGCTGGATCCGTGCTGCCGCTAATGTGAAAGTAGCCTTACTTAACTGGTAATCAGGCCTCATCCACAAGACAGGGAAATACAGGGAATGAAATACATGAGCACCTCCCCCACCTCTCTTATCTGAGCAGTGGCTGAGTGTACAGTATTTACACAAAGGAGAGCTCCTTATCTCTATCTGTATCACACTCTATAGAGATAAACACAATAGCTTCAAATACAGTATCACACCTAATAGAATTAGATACACAGGTTAGCAGAAAACTCACACAGGGTAGGATTAGATACACAGCTCAGCAGACAGTATCACACCTAATAGAGTTAGATACACAGTTCAGCAGAGAGTATCACCCCTAATAGAATTAGATACACAGCTCAGCAGACAGTATCACACTCTATACACATACATCTAATCGCTTCATAGACAGTATCACACATGATAGGAATAGATACACAGTTCAGCAGACAGTATCACACAGGATAGGATTAGATACACAACTCTGCAAACTGTATCACACATGATAGGATTAGATACAAAGCTTAGCAGACGCTGTCGCCCAGAATAGGATTAGATACAGAGTTCAGCAAACAGTATCACACATGATAGGATTATATACGCAGATTAGCAGACGGTATCACACATGATAGGATTAGATACACGGATACGCAGACAGTATCACACATGATAGGATTAGATACACAACTCTGCAAACAGTATCACACATGATAGGATTAGATACGTAGTTTAGAAGACACTGTCACCCAGAATAGGATTAGATACACAGTTCAGCAGACAGTATCACACATGATAGGATTAGATACACAACTTAGCAGGCAGTATCATACACAATAGGTTTAGATACGCAACTCTGCAGATAGTATCACACATGAAAGGATTGGATACACAACTCTGCAAACTGTATCACACATGATAGGATTAGATACACAGCTTAGCAGACGCTGTCGCCCAGAATAGGATTAGATACACAGTTCAGCAGACAGTATCACACATGATAGGATTAGATACCATTGAGAAAGGGGGCAGTTTTTGGACCCCGAAACGCGTCTGGTTTCCAAGCAGTCCGTTCCCATATACAAGCACTAAGAAACAGGAAAAGGATGAAATCAACCACATAATTTTTCCCAAATTGGAATAATTCACCTCCGGAGGATACCATCTATAAAAAGAGTTGAATAGCCATTGCGGCCTAACTCAGGTTATATTGGCAGAAAGCAATAAGTCAACCTAACATCCACGTGGGACGCCACGTGTAAACAGCAAACGCCGCCAACCCAGTCAGGAGCGCGCGCTCTGCACCGGGAAACAGAGGACATTCGAGAGGTAAGAGAAACAGCCTAACGGCTCTCCCTCAACTCTTCCTCTGCAAATCAAAGCTGCAAGACTCCGGTACAGTACTTATCATTATTGCGATAAGAGTGTGTTTTGATATAGACACCTTTACCCTACTAATATCGGGATTCAGATTACCCACACCGCAATTTCTACTGCCTTAAAAAGAACTGGGAAAGACATACATACCAAGTGTGGATGACCATAAGATATATACTTTCTTTATTATTTGAAAAGTTACTACATCCATTTTCAATAAATACCCAGATGAAAATAAGGAATTAACCCTTTCTACATAAATTATGTAAGAAAATTGGCTATATTGATGCATTGTGAACCCGCAGTCACATTTATCGATGTATCATTTATTGCTGCTATACCACTATATACATTATTGATATATTGTTGATTTAATACTGATATATTGTGGATACATCGTACTTGAACTATTTTATACACCTTTTATACTTATGTTTTGTATCTTAAATCTCCTATTTTTATAAATATTATATCCCTAGATTATAACATTCACTTTCTATCTAAAACTCACCCCGCCCTTGGGTTGTTTTGAAGATTTTGAGTTTTAAACCGTTATTTTAGAACACTATATATATCCAATAAAAATTATATCTTTTACCATAATTCTGAACCATCATTCATATACCTTATTGCTATTGACCATTGAACTACCATCTGTGAGTGTGCTCCACCCATACCTAATATTTCACTTTCAATACACGTTTTTTTTGGTTGGATCGAGGGTGTGAGGCACCTCATTTTCAACTTCTTGAGATTGGTGAGCCACTGAATATCTTTTACTTTTTTAGATACACAATTTAGCAGATGCTGTCACCCAGAATAGGACTAGATACAGAGTTCAGCAAACAGTATCACACATGATAGGATTAGATACACGGATACGCAGACAGTATCACACATGATAGGATTAGATACACAACTTAGAAGGCAGTATCATACACAATAGGCTTAGATATGCAACTCTGCAAACAGTATCAGACATGATAGAATTGGATACATAACTCTGCAAAAAGTATCACACATTATAGGATTAGATACACAACTTAGCAGGCAGCATCATACACAATAGGCTTAGATACGCAACTCTGCAAACAGTATCACACATGATAGGATTGGATACACAACTCTGCAAACAGTATCACACATGATAGGATTAGATACACGGATATGCAGGCAGTATTACACAAGATAGGATTAGATACCCATCTTAGCAGACAGTGTCATACACAATAGGCTTAGATACGCAACTCTGCAATCAGTATCACACATGATAGGATTAGATACGTAGTTTAGCAGACACTGTCACCCAGAATAGGATTAGATACACCGTTCAGCAGACAGTATCACACATGATAGGATTAGATACCCATCTTAGCAGACAGTATCACACATGATAGGATTAGATACACAACTTAGCAGGCAGTATCATACACAATAGGCTTAGATACGCAACTCTGCAGATAGTATCACACATTAAAGGATTAGATACACAACTCTGCAAACAGTATCACACATGATAGGATTAGATACCCATCTTAGCAGACAGTATCACACATGATAGGGTTAGATACATAACTTAGCAGGCAATATCATACACAATAGGCTTAGATACACAACTCTGCAAACAGTATCACACATGATAGGATTAGATACACAGTTTAGCAGACACTGTCACCAAGAATAGGATTAGATACACAGTTCAGCAGACAATAGGCTTAGATACGCAACTCTGCAGACAGTATAACACATGATAGGATTGGATACACAACTCTGCAAACAGTATCACACATTATAGGATTAGATACACAGCTCAGCAGACAGTATCAAACAAGGTGGGATTAGATATACATCTAAGCAGACAGTATCACACAAAGTAGGATTTGATACACAGCTCAGCAGACAGTGTCACACAAGGTAGGATTAGATACACAGCTAAGCAGACAGTATCACACATGATAGGCTTAGATACGCAACTCTGCAGACAGTATTACATATGATCGGATTAGATACACAACTCTTCAGACAGTATTATATATGATAGGAATAGATACACAGCTCGGCAGACAGTATCACACAGGATAGGATTAGATACACGATCCTGAAGACAGTATCACATATGATAGGATTAGATACACTGGTAAGCAGACAGTATCACACATGACGGGTTTAAATACACAACTCTTCAGACAGTATCACATGATATGATGAGATACACAACTCTTCACGCAGTATCACACACAATAGGTTTAGATGCACGAAACTGTAGACAGTATCACACATGACAGGATTAGATACACTGCTATGCAGACAGTATCACACATAATAGGCTTACATACACGACTCTGTAGACAGTATTACTTAAGATAGGATTAAATACACAGTCCAGCTGACGGTAACACACAATGTTTGGATACTCTATTTAGTTTTCCTTTTTTCTCATGTGTTTGACTTTAGCACATTAAATATTCTCAATAGATCTCACCACATTTAGCTTGGTCTGCCGATAAATATCTCACATCTGAGGCCAGCAGCTCTAAACAAAAGAAAAAACAGCTGAGCAATCAGCTAAATGTGGATCACTCACCACCCAGTGGTTGTGACGTGTATTGCAGTTTTTTAGAGTTTAGTTACAATCTCGCGATATCATGTTGTTTTGCTATCAGGACAAAACTGTCACCACTCTGAGTTTGGAGATAAGTTAAGTGTGGACGCATCTGTAAGTGTATTATATAAAAAAAATAAAATAAATGGGCCTGCTGTACTGAAACCCACAAACTTGTTCAGTCTGAACAAGTAAATATATAGGTGGATAAGTTAGATCAAAATTACGTATGTTATTACGTACCGTGCAGTATGGAGCAATTACATGGAAACTATTAGATTAGGCAGACTTGGTCTGCTTAGTTGCAACCCAGACAAATGTCGCACAGAGAATTTTGTGATCTAGCTGTATGAGTGAGAGCAAAAGACCTTGTTTAATTATGTGACGTACAGAATGTGTCACCTGGACAGAAAATATGGATTGTAGTGAGTGGACAGCTGAACTGTGACACACAGAATGGTTCCACGCAGCTGTGTGAAATGGATTTGTATCACTGAGCTAAAACAACAACAAAAAAAAGGGGTTATATATGGCGATAGCTGCACTACTAGTGCCAGCCAGCCAGCCAGCCAGCCAAGCCAGGAGACAAAAATAAATTTCTTGTAGCCCTTAGAAGGGCTGTTGGGTTCTTGTGAGATCACTCCTGCCTAACAAAGAACTAAATGCAGGCCCTAACACTCTCCCTGAAACGCAGCAGCTCTATCCCTAACGACATCCAGACAGCATCTCAGCCGAACACCGCGGCCAGTCACTAGTATATTCCAGGGTCACCTGATCAGGCCAGCCAACCCCTGCTATCGAAATGTAAGGGCCCCACGTGATGCTGGGTGTACCGCAGAGTCTCCTGGCTTGTGATTGGCTGAGGTTACAGGCGCCAAAAATGCACAATGCGGAAGATGCCATTTCCTCGAGCATGGCGAGATACTCGTCCGAGCAGCGAGCACTTACGAGTACCGTAATACTCGAACGAGTACCAAGCTCGGACGAGTATGCTCGCTCATCTCTAAACGCAAACCATTTTTTCCGACCTTACATTCTATTGATGGCGAGCAACAACTACTATTTAAAGGGGTAAGGCTGCATGTTGTCCTTGTACATGTTTTTACTTTATTGTATTGCTCCTGAAGAAGGGGGAATTTGATTGTAACCCCCAAAATGCGTTGAGCTGAATTTATTAAAGCTTATTGATGAAGATGTGACTGTGGCTGATATCAATCTCTAACACTCTACAATCGATCTTTGGGGGGTGGGGGATGGTTGGACCTGTTGGTGTCTTCAGTTCATCCTTCAGGCCCCCTGCCTAGTGAAGTGAGTTGATACTTTTGGTTTTATTCTTTATGGTAAATATAAATACTGTACTTTTTATTGATCCCTGATCCTTTAATCTACATGCGATAAAGTCTCTCACTTAGTAACAATTGACAACAGATCCCAGAGGGGATATAATTTCTAATATATAACATTAATCTCAATATTCACTCATGTTCAAGCTCCCATTAATCCAGGAATACCATCTAGTTACGTCTCCCCATTGGGAACTATCCTTTTATTCTCCTATTTTGGGAACAATTCTCCCAGAATATTTCAATATAACCCTCTATTTTTTCTTTTTATACTGCTTAAAAATAATGCCAGGAATCTGAGATTGTCTTACTAAATGTTGGGACCTGTTTACTGTGAGATTGTAAAGTCATGAAAGTCTAAAATAATACCTGAAAGTCAAATATGGTCCAATGCAAACTGTGGTCACCCTGAATGCATGGATATTATAGGTCACAAATTTGTATTTGATTTAAAATGGCCTTTACAACCATTAAACATGACAGTACCATGTTGTACAAACTGGGGTCTCATAAAAAGTGTGTTTATTGTTAAATCTAGAAGCAGCATCAGTTGTGACCCTATTATAAAGTATCCCATGGTACCTACAATTTACAGGTTCCTGCTTTTAACTTACTGTACTGACTTACTTATACTGCTGGTTTTCACTGAGACTTTCACCACTGTGCTATTTCAAACTCATGCAGTACCATTTATAATGTAACCTTTTGTATATAATAGAAGTATATTAGCCATGGCCTTCCTAATATTAAATAGCTAGCCAGGAGGATTTCAGGAAACGGACAGTAATTTAGATCGAACTAATCCATGCTGGATCTTAACACAAGGCTAAAGAGGGAATGCAAGGCATTTACAGGGTTACCATAAAGCCTGCTGATTAATGCTGGAGAGGATTAGAAGCACTGGCATTTGTGCGGCTGGCAAATGGCCCGTTTGGCTTAGATAGACGAGGACTAGAACACCAAGCATTTGCATAGCTGGCGTTAAAGCATGTTGATTAATGGAGAGGATCAGGAGGCACACTTTCATAATCAAAGGGTTGAAAATTAGATAGCCAAGCACCTGCAGCATTGGCAGAATGGCCCGGTAGCTGATGCAGAGGAGGTTAATGTGTTGAGACTTTCTATGGTTACCATTGCTGCTTGTGGGGCCTTGGAAAACATGGTTCAGGTTGTAATATAAATGGCAATGGTCCCTGTCACTCACTATCACATTTAGTCATATGTTTGGCATTAAACCTTATTGATTTAGAATTGAGATTGATTATGCTATCAGCTGGTGGAATATTGGGCTTATTAACTCAAGAAGAGTAGTACAAAAGGGACATTGTTGACAACACTCACATACATTTTGACAACTACAAAAAATGTGAACATTTGGTCTTATTTTGTGTATTTGCCCACCATGTAACAGTGTGGGATTAGTCAGTATGTGATAATAATAGGGGTGAGGACTCACTGAAGTTACTGCTCTCCTACCATATTTTTCGCACTATAAGACGCACTGGCCCATAATAAGACGCACCTAAGGTTTAGAGGAGGACAATAAGAAAAAAATAATATTCAATAGGCCTCTGATCAGACCAGCAATCAGACCCCCAATGTTAATCAGACCTTAGCTCACAGCCCCAATTAGACTGCCAATGTTAATAAGACTAGGGATGAGCGAACTTTTGAAAAGTTCGTTTCGGTTCGATTCCGAGAACTTTCGTGAAATTCAGATTCGTACGAACCAAACCTAAAACGAACCTTGCTATAACGGCTGATTAATTGCAGCTACAATAGTGGGAGTCTGATAGGGTATAGTTACGTTTAGTTGCAGTTGCTATTACAATGAAAAAAGTGGAAAAAATCAAAGTGCAAAAATAGTGAAACCTCAGCCAGGTCGACAACATTTGACAGCATTGAAGATGTCCGCTGGAGCAGCATTGCCTTGGACCCAGTAGGGTGGAAAACAGACATTTGACAATGGAACCAGCAGAAGTAATAGTACTGTATTGGACCCAGTATGGTTGAGAACAGACAATTGATAGAGGAGGAGGAGTCAGCACTTGATTGCACCCAGGCCAGTATGGTTGAGAAGAGACAAGTTGAGGAGGAGGAGGAGGCAGCACTTGATTGCACCCAGGCCAGTATTGTTGAGAAGAGACAAGTTGAGGAGGCAGCTTCAGCAGCTCTTGATTGCACCCAGTATGTTTTGGACAGTATTCTTTTGGACCCAGAAGGACAGCCTGAGAGCGCCGGGCCTGACATCGGTGGTAAGACACCGGGGCAGTTTGGACTGCAGTCAAAGCGGCGGATGGTTGCAAGGTGGTGGAGACAGAACTTGTGCTTCCCGCTGCTGGCTCCCTAAAGCACCATGGAGGTGACAGTGGCAAGAATGGGCCAACTACCTGATGGTCTTCTGGGAGGATGTTGACCCAATGGGCAGTAACAGACATGTACTGCCCTTGCCCATAATTAGAGGACCAGACATCAGCACTCAGGTGCACGGTCTTGGACACCGAGAGTCCCAATGAGTCGCCAACCTTTTTCTGAACATTACTGTGCAGTAATGGGACAGCTTTGCCAGAGATGTAGTGGCGGCTGGGGACTCGCCATCTGGGGTGCGCACACGCCATGAAATCCCTGAAAGGCTGGGAGTCCACAAGGATACCCAATTGGATGTGACAGCGGAGAAAACCTTACAGGATGGTGACCTCACTTTGTCAGCTAAAGCTTCTAGCCAGGAGAGACATGAAACCAGATAGATGACTGAAACAGCCAGAGCCTTTTCTAATATGGACTTTTTAACTTTTTTTTAACTTTTTATTTTTTTAAAAAACTTTTTTATACCTTTTTTAAACTTTTTTTTTTTTACTTTTTTTAAACTTTTTTTGTTGTGGCTAAATGGGGTTGACGGCACCCAGCAGAGCAGCAACGTATAGCGTGTACTCTCGGTCACGGGACAGGAGCTTACAGCCAACACCTCCTCTGGAGTCTCAGTACGTTCCACCCGCTGACTTTAGTGGACTTCCTCCTCTTCCTCCTCCTCATCACTAAAAAGTGGTAGAGACTCCAAGGGCAGATCAAGGTTTGCCAAGAGTTCCCTGGCAGAAGGTACCCCAAAGGTGAGAGGTTCTGTTCGTTTGTTAACCTGATGTACCTTGATATTTGCAGCACGGTGTTGGTGAACGGCTGGAAGACTGACCCCTTTCCCGTTTGCTCCGGGGTCAGACAAAGCTGTCCTCTATCACCTCTCCTTTTTGTTTGTGTTATAGAACTCTTCGCGGAGTCTATCCAGCAGAATGGAGAGATCAGAGGGATCACCGCACCAGGACACTTCGAGGTCAAGTGCTCGCTGTACATGGACGACGTGACCGTCTTCTGCGCTGACCGGCGTTCAGTGACTGCACTCGTCCAGACCTGCGAGGAGTTCGGACAAGCTTCAGGGGCCAAAGTCAACTGCGGGAAGTCGGAAGCCATGCTCTTCGGGGACTGGCAACTGGCTTCTTCTGCCCCCTTCCCCTTTACCGTGAAACCAGACTTCATCAAGATCCTCGGAGTCTGGTTCGGGAAGGAAGGCGCAGCCCTCAAGTCTTGGGAAGAACGCTTGGCCAAGGTGAATCAACGGATTGGACTATGGAACCTCAGTTTTTTTAAACTTTTTTAATAACTTTTTTTAAACTTTTTTTTTACCTTTTTTTGGCTGTGGGGTGACATCACACATCTTGATTTTCACAGAAAACCAGGATACAAGGGATTATAGGAGTAATAATCCCTTGTATCCTGGTCTATTCTGTGAAAAAAGTAAAGTTTTGCGTCGCCATTGTAATTTTAACCAGATTCGTTACGAACGTTCTCAAAGTTCGGTTCGGTGACGAACCGAACTTTTGGCAAAGTTCGTAACGAATCTGGTTTGTTACGGTTCGGTTCGCTCATCCCTAAATAAGACCCTCAGACTTCAGATCAGACCCCTAATGTTAATAAGACCCCAATAAGACCTCAGATCAGACCAACAATCAGACCTCAGCTCAGACCCAATGAATGAAGTGAATGACCCTCCTAATCAGACCGCAAACGAGATCCCCATGCCGCAGATAAGCCACTCATGCCTCAGATCAGCCCCCCATGCCTCAGATCATCCCCTATGCCTCAGATCAGCCCCATCCTCAGATCAGCCCCCAGCGATATATCTGCCCCCAGCCATCAGCTTCATATCATCCCCCAGCCATATATCTGCCCCAGCCTCATATCAACCCCCAACCTCATATCAGCCCAAAGCCATCAGCCTCTTCAGCCCCCAGCCTCATATCAACCACCAACCTCATATCAGCCCAAAACCATCAGCCTCTTATCGGCCCGAGCATTTAGCTTCCTATCAGCCCCCAGCCATCAGCCTCCTATCAACCTCCAGCTTCGTATCAGCCCCAGCCATCAGCCTCAGATATTCCCCTAGCCACAGAGCAAATAAAATTTAAAAAAAATCCACTTACATCTCATGCTCTGGATGCCATTAATTCTCATCACCAGCGGTTTCTCTCTTCTTCCTGCCGCAGCTGTCCTGTGACTCGACGTGCACAGCTTGAGGTAACAGAGCACCCTAACACTGTGCGCAGCCACAGACCAGCCGACAGCCGAGGACCATAATGAAAGTGCTCATTTTGGGGACACTCACTTTAGATTAGGTATGGAAAGGTTCCAAAGATAACAAACTTTGGGTTACTCACAAAAGTCAGTAATATTTTTATTAAAATTAGGTTACAAAATTTTCCCCAATAAAATTATGTTTAAAGCTGCAATTTCATTGGTGTGTATTCTTATTACATAAAGGATAAAAATGTATGTAAAGATTACCATACACACTGCTCAAAAAAATAAAGGGAACACTAAAATACCACATCTTAGATCTCAATGAATGAAATATTCCAGTTGTAAATCTTTATTAATTGCATAGTGGAATGTGTTGAGAACAGTAAAACATAAAAATGATCAATGTTAATCAAAATTAATATCCCATGGAGGTCTGGATTTGGAATGATACTCAAAATCAAAGTGAAAAATCAAATTTCAGGCTGATCCAACTTCAGTGGAAATGCCTCAAGACAAGGAAATGCGGCTCAGTAGTGTGTGTGGCCTCCACGTGCC
Source organism: Rhinella marina (assembly GCA_900303285.1). NCBI lineage: Eukaryota > Metazoa > Chordata > Amphibia > Anura > Bufonidae > Rhinella > Rhinella marina. The sequence continues at coordinate 39,007 of ONZH01019343.1, read as the reverse complement.
TCTATGACCTCCCTACAATGCCTGGGCATGCTTCTGATGAGGCGGCGGATTTTCCCCTCAGGGATCTCCTCCCAGACCTGGATTAAAGCATAAGTCAACTCCTGGACAGTCTGTGGTGCAATGTGGCATTGGTGGATGCAGGGGCGTAGCTAAAGGCTCATGGGCCCTGGTGCAAGAGTTCAGCTTGGGCCCCACCCCCCTTCGCTCAGCGCTGGTGCACCTAGCTTTTCTGCTGGCGAAGTCAAAAATTGAAACACCCTCCCCCCCCCCAAGACAAATTCTCACCCTAACCCTTTCCCTTCTAACATTACGTATATCACTACAGAACATACAGGGTAAGGCTACATTCACATGACAGTTGTTTTTGCGGCCTCTGATCCGCATTTTTTGCGGCTCAGATGTGGACCCATTCACTTCAATGGGTCAGCAAAAAATGTGGACAGCACACTGTGTGTTATCCGCATCCATATGTCCGTTCCATAGCCCCGCAAAAAAATAGAACATGTCCTATTTTTGTCCGTTTTGCAGACAAGGATAGGCATTTTTACAGTGGATCCGAAAAAAAACAGATGCCATACGGCACATCATCTGTTTTTTGTGGATCCGCAATTTGCAGACCGCAAAACACAATGTTCGTGTGAATGTAGCCTAATACAGTACCCCATACCTCTTACATCCAGTGACGTCTCCTCTGATATAGAGGTTCTCTTTCCTCATCTTCTCCTTTCAGACCAGACCTCCATTTTTCAGCCATTTCTCATCTCTGCAGTTTGACAAAAAAAAATCTTAGTTTATTACTTTTCCATCATCCTCCCATCATCTGGACAAATTATTTTACCACCCCCAGTACTGTGCCACTAGTACCACACAGATAGTGCCCTTCAATAATTATTGGCACACCGTGTCCTAAAATAACTGCGTCCAGCAAATAGTGTCCCTGACAGTAATAGTGTAAACATAATGTCCCCCAGAAATAACTGTGCTAAGCTGATACTGTGCCCCAAACAGTACTAATGTCCCCACTGTGCCCCAGAAGTAATAATGCTTCCATAGTGCCCATAATAGTAATCATGTTCCCCAGAGAACCCCAGTAGTAATAATTCTCCTTATAATGTGACAGTACAAAAATGCCCCTTTGTGTGCCAGTGCAAAAAAAAACCCTTTTAATGCCCCCAGTTGAGCTAATGTTCCCATAGTGCCCCCATAATGTGTCAGTATAAAATACTCCTATATAGTTCCCTCAGTAAATGCACCTATAGTGCTCCTCTCCCTCTTCCTCATAGTGCCCCCATAATGTACCAGTATAAAATGACCCTACATAGTTCCCCAGTAGATGCCCTCAGTGTCCCCCATAATTTGCAAGTGTAAAATACCCCTTCTTAGTGCCCCCGTAGATGCCCCCATAGTACCCGCCATATTGTGTCCCTGTATAAAATGCCCCTATACAGAGCCCCCCATATAAAATACCCCTTCTTTGTGGCCTCAGTAGATGCCTCCATAGTGCCCCCCAATAATGTGCCAGTAAGAAGAGCCCCCATAGTGCCCGAATAATGTGTCAGTAAGAAAAGCCCCAATAATGTGCCAGTAAGAAGTGTCCCGATAATGTGCCAGTAAGAAGTGCTCCACCCCATTGATTCCCCCCAAAGAAATTATGTGCCAGTAAAGTGTCCCACCCCCATAGATGCCCCCCAAATCATGTGCCAGTACGAAATGCCCCCAGTGCCCCCATAGCGCTCCGGTCCGTCATTGCACCATATAAAAAAAAAATAAACACATACTTACCTCCATGCAGCTATCAGCGATGCGATGCAGGCCTCTTCCGGCCTGTGTCCCGCGCTGTACGGCTCAGGCGGCCCGATGACATCAACTGTGACCGCTGCGATCCCTATAGCTATGCCACTGGGTGGATGGAACAACACATGATGTCCCATATGTGCTTGATTGAAGAACGGGCAGATCAATCCATATCATCAATGTTTTCATCATGCAAGAACTGCTGACACACTTCAGCCACATGACGCCTAGAAGGAACCAAGGGCCCACTGCACCTGCATATGGTCTCACAATGGGTCTGAAGATCTCTACCTGGTGCCTAATGGCAGTCAGGGTACCTCTGGCTAGCACATGGAGGGCTGTGTGGCCCTCCAAAGAAATGCCTCCCCAAACCATAACTGACCTACTGCCAAATCGGTCATGGTAGAGGTTGTTGCAGGCAGCAGAATGCTCTCCACAGCGTCTCCAGGCTCTGTCACGTATGTCACATGTGCTCAGTGCGAACCTGCACTCATCCATGAAGAGCACAGGGCACCAATGTCAAATCTGCCAATATTGTTGTTCTCTGGTATGTGCCAATTGCCCTGCACAGTGCTCGGCTGTAAGCTCACCCTCATGGAGTCTATTTCTGACAGTTTGAACAGACACATGGATATTAGTGGCCTTCTGGGGGTCATTTTGCAGGGCTCAGGCACTGCTCCTCCTGTTCCTCCGTGTACAAAGGAGGAGGTAGCGGTCCTGCTGCTCCTATGTCTCCTGGTATCTGCTCCATGCCCTGGACACTGTGTTGACAGACACAGCTAACCTTCTTGCCACAGCTCGCATTGATGTGTTGAGGTGGACTTAAACCTGTCCTTTCTGGAATTCAGTCAGTCATTCCGAATTGTTTTGAACACGGGTGCGCACAATAATTAAGGACAAAACACAGACTTATGATTCCAGTATTAGTATAAGTACAAGTATAAAAATATAATATAAAAAGTATATATAAATATAATATAAAACGGTATAAAATTATAATATAAAAATTACATTCACATTATCACAATAGAAAAGGTGGGGGGCTTTGTTCACAGTCTTGTTTCCCCAGCAAGCTGATAAGCATTATACACGCATTCCTTTGTGACACACTGCACCGCAGCATCTTGGACACAATACCAGGATATAGACATTCTATACAGCTGCATAAGCATTTACAAAGCTGAGATACATATATATTTGTATAGCACTAAATACATGTATATACAAATGACATGACAGTGTGAGGGGAAAATTCAGTATTTCTACCGGTCTACCTTCACAGTCCCCCCTAAAGACTGAATTTTTCCCTAATCTTTGATTTTCTAATTGTCAAGAGTGTCTAGACGGACATGGGGGAAAATGTAGTCTTCACCAAGGCTGAAACCCAACAGGCACCCCCCTGTGTACTCGGGCTTATCCTAATCATTTGACAGAAACCTACTTGTGGACCATTGAATTTCTAAAAAACAAAAATTGTGTGTTGGACTAACAAGAAGTGTCTCTCCGTGGTCGTCTTCTCTTCGATCTTCTTGGATACTAACAAAAGTCTCTGGTGCAAAGTCAATTGTCCATCACTTAATGCTTGTTATTTCTAAAGTGCAGTCTATGACCCTTCCTTATGTATGTGAAGGGGTTGCAGGTGTAGGTGTCAGTGTAGATGTTAGAGCCTCTTATCAGTGGGTGATAAACAGTCTGTTACCTTGACTGTGGGAGGAGCTTTGACACAAGGACATCCCACTCTCACTGGTCTGCATCAGCTCTGCTGGTTAGGCACACAGATTACCGTTAAGGTCCACCCCTGGACAGCCATAGTACGAACAGCAAGGCCTTGTTCAGCATGGCAGACCCGTGGTCGAAGTTGTTTCTTGTTGGGTGACGGGTTACTGACAACTGTGTCTTACCACACCTTGTAGACTGGACGTAGCAGCTCCTGAACTTTCCCCGAGGTTGTTAGTCCCAGCTTTTTTTAGCTGCACACAGGAAAGATGCACCGGAACAGTTCCACACAATCAAAAAGTCAACTCAAAAACTCAGTTCATGTTAGAATAAGCCGTTGCTGAGGTGGTTTCCTCTTCATCATTGATCAAATAAACAAATGTCCTTAGAACTTTTGTCGGTCCAACACTGTATGTAAATAACACTTGCCAATGAGACCAAAGAGGTCTTCTGTCAAATCAAAATGGACTTTTGTGAGACTCTAAATCTGGTCTAATTAAAGGATACTTCAAAACAAACTCTCATGATTTTTTATTTTTTTTTTTACAAATAATCCTGCATATTTCAATACATTAATCAATACCAATACCCGGGTATCTTGTGTAATGTAAACCTTTTGAACCAAATAAAACACAATACCATTAATATTTTATTAATAACCAATCTTTTTGAGATACCTAACGATGTTTGATGTTTACTAAATGTGTGATATTGTGTATTCTGCACATTTTGTAGCAGTACCCAACTTTTCTGGATGTGAAAATGATTGGACCTTTTTTTTCCTTTGAATGAACAGAGTATTCGTAACTAGGAGATGTGCACAAGGGCTGTCTTTGTATCTGTGACGTCAGCATTGTCCTCCTCCCTCCCCCCTTAGTCCACCCCTTTCAGTCGCACACTGTGAGCTTCCCTCTTTAAGTCAGTCTTGTCTTGGTTGTCCATGAGGTCAGATCTCTGATGTTAGTACATTAGACATACAACAAGTCGACAAAAAGCAAACATAGAAACAAACAGATCTGACAGTACAGACACAAAACATGAAGGGCCCATAAACGTTTCATTGCCTTGTTTTCAAAAATAAAATGTAGAGTTTGGTCAAAATATTTGGTACCAAGGAAAAATAAAAATCCCCAATGCGCATATAAAGAAAAACAAATGTAGTACATCATATACATTCCTTCATTTTCTCTGCTGCATCCACGTACAGTCCACACACAAGTACAACTTCAAGCTACATTCATTCACATTCCACTGAATGAGTCAACTCTCAGAGACACAGCTTTCCTGGATACGGATACACACAGAAAACCATCCTGTACGGAGGGGGTAGAAAGAAACATTAAGTGAATCAATTGCTGGCACATAATACCATTGTCTTCGGTTGTTCACTCCTACAACACATTGTTAAACTATTGTCTCGACTCTTGGACATTTACAAGCTGCTAGAAAGAGAAAAACAAAAGTTATTAATTTATAAAATCTCTGTTTTCTAATTAAACAATATTAATTAATTACAGGTATATGTATATCCTTCATTTACTAAGTCGAGTACTCGTTGTGCTTCTACTTGCATCTATGTGCATTGTTTCCCACTTGTAGCCGTGTCATGGAGAATACCAGTAACTAAGATGGCCGCTGGGCGGGGACTGATGTTACCTCAGTTACGATGGCTACCTGGAAGGGAAGTACTCTAAGTTAAGATGGCTGCCAGAATGGACATTGGGATTAGTTAAGATGGCTGCTGGAACGGAAATGGGACGTAGGGCGTGCCATCTTGTGTAATAACTAGATACAAGGAGGTGAGCCACGGGCGTGGTTTTGGCACTGACGTACTTTACAGGTCCACCCCTCTGAAAAGGGAGACTGAGGGGGCTAGTGATATGCAGGGGGATGTGTCTGCATCGGAAGCGTGGCAGGGTCCACCTGCGCCATCTTAGGGGCTGTGCTGGCGGCATGTAAAAGTAATCATTTGTCTTTTCATTATACATTTCTGCCCAGACTAAATTCTTATATCTAATAATTTACCGCTGATGTTCGCATTGGTTTTCATGACATCTAAAATATAATGTTGTAAATTCAAGGCCGAATGTCCAGTGTTCACTCCTTTTTGGCCTAATGCCAGCGCAAACACTTCCCTGTGAGCGATGATTTCTTCCATTCTCAACTTAACCCTTAATTTGGCCTCATCATCACATCAATAGAGCAGATATCGCTCACAGTAAACTTGGCTGTGTGACCTTCATCTACTAGTCGGTTCTCTGGCAACATACAAGGTCAGATTTCTGGTCCACACAGACATAACAAGTGGATTATCATAGTCATAAATTCCAAAGGGGGGGGCTGCGAAAACTGCAAACTGCAGGAGACACAAAGCTGAACTAAAACTGAAGAAGATCCTTTTTTTTTTTTCTTCTTCTTTTTTTAGAAGCCAAATCTGCCATCTTGCAATGGAAATATGGCTATTCTTCTCAACCTAGTACAACTTTCTATAAGTCACTTACATAAACCATATCAACCATTTTTGCTGCACCAGCCTATTACCCCCCTAACCAACTTCTCTTTCCCTTCAATACACTTTCCACAGTCCATCTTTTTTTTTTTTTTTTTTCCTTTTCTGATTTGAAGCAGTTCTATAGAAGGCTCTTGCTACATCGATCAAACCTTCACTGGGTTGTAATCTGCCTCCTGGAGGCATCCCAATTATCTTAAACAAGCTTTTCACATCCTTTACATATCTTTTTGCCTTCTTTGTTCCACCAGACTGACAGCACTCTGGGCCTCAGTCGGGAGACTGTGCCATGTCTTGAACACGTTAAACATCTTAACAGTGCCCTATTGGCGCGGCCGTTTTCGCCAACCTGAGTTAACCGTCCTCCGAATAGCCAATAAATCACGGGGGGAGGGGAAAGAGAAACACACTACGATTTCCCCAGGGAGAGAGAAACCACTACGATCTCCCCAATTTACACGCCGACTCAAGCGGCTAAACTTCAAACTTCAAACTGCAATGATCACTTCGCCCGTGAAGGAGTTGCAACAATGGGCACGACGGTTACCACTCAGCGCACTAACTAACAACCTAACTAACTGGTCTCTTAGACCCGGGTAACGGGTAACTTGTCGGTATACCCCAGGCGCGTGCTCCGGGTAACTTGTCGGTATACCCAGGCGCCACCTAAATAACTACCCCAGGCGCGCGCTCCGGGTAACTTGTCGGTATACCCAGGCACCACCTAAATAACTACTCTAACGTGTTAGGCGCACGCTCCGGGTAACTTGTCGGTATACCCAGGCGCCACCTACTCTAATGTGTTCTCGCAGATTCCGCTGTCAGTCTGGGCCCCTAACATGATCTGACTGAATCCCCACGTGACCTTTCCTGAGGGGCTGTAGGTTTTCGGAATCCCCGGCGGAGACCACCAGGCGTCTGGTCACATGACGTTTCACTCAGGCCCCACAAAACCTAAACCCCAGACTACCACTACCCCCTCGAGCCACAGGCAAGCCATCACATACAGTGTATATGTAACTTACCGTGGTCCGTTAGGGTGATCAGTCCCCTTCGGGAGGGAGTGGTGCCCGTGGCATCGGTCGAAGTTTGGGACGCTGAGTGCTGGTGCTCCTTTCAGGGATCCCATCCTCGTCGCCAACTGTTGAGGTGGACTTAAACCTGTCCTTTCTGGAATTCAGTCAGTCATTCCGAATTGTTTTGAACACGGGTGCGCACAATAATTAAGGACAAAACACAGACTTATGATTCCAGTATTAAGTCCTTTGGCCATGCTTTTGTGGCAAAATCATTACAGCCTCTGGGCTTTTCCTTTATTAACACACGTACTTATTCGATACAAAAAGGAAAGGGGGGCGTAAGCATGCAAATAGCAAACAATATCATTCTTGATTGGATAGAAGTTGCATTCCATTCTATGTCACTAGCCTGAAAAAGTCATATTGATAAGAGTACGGGGGCCATCTTGGACTAGTTAAATATATATACATATATTATACGCAAGCTTTTTAAAAGTTACAAAGTATAAAAATATAATATAAAAAGTATATATAAATATAATATAAAAAGGTATAAAATTATAATATAAAAATTACATTCACATTATCACAATAGAAAAGGTGGGGGGCTTTGTTCACAGTCTTGTTTCCCCAGCAAGCTGATAAGCATTATACACGCATTCCTTTGTGACACACTGCACCGCAGCATCTTGGACACAATACCAGGATATAGATATTCTATACAGCTGCATAAGCATTTACAAAGCTGAGATACATATATATTTGTATACCATTAAATACATGTATATACAAATGACATGACACTGTGAGGGGAAAATTCAGTATTTCTACCGGTCTACCTTCACAGATGTGCCATCCTGGATGAGCTGCACTACCTGAGCAACTTCTGTGGGTTGTAGACACTGCCTCATGCTACCTGTAGGGGTGAAAGCAATAACAAAATGCAAAAGTGACCAAAACATCATCCAAAAAGGATGAGAACAGAGAAATGGTCTGTGGTCACCACCTGCAGAACCACTCCTTAATAGGGGTTGTCTTGCTAATTGCCTATCATTTATACCTGTTGTCTGTTCAATTTGCACAACAGCAGGAGAAATTCATTCACAATCAGTGTTGCTTCATAACTGGACAGGTTAATTTCACAGAAGTTTTGGAGTTACATTGTGTTGTTTAAGTGTTCCCTTTATTTTTTTTTTGAACAGTGTAATTGATGTTCCATAGACTTGGCCTTTCAGCACACATTGCAAAATGGCACAGGTGTAGAGAAGGATAGATGAGCAGCTGCCACGCACTGCTAGCATGCATAATTCTACCCAATATATTTTTGTCCCCTGACAGCAAACCCCAGCTATGGTCCATCAGCTCCTCTAAACAGTATATTGCCAATAATCTTAAATTGGGACTAGACCGTTAGCTTACTAACATTCAATGTTGGTCACAGAATATCAGGTTCCATTTTAGAATATCAGAGTACCATTTTTGTATGGTGGACATGGCTGCCTGAATAGAGCTACATTTGAAGCCTGCAATGCTGTGGTCTTTGGTTCGTTTGTACATTCCAGATGTTGATCTGGTGATCACAGGCTCAGTGGGCAAGTGACTCTGGTGCTGATTTACGTGGATTGTGTTTTGGAGCTACAAAAAAAATCACCAGGTAACCACTTTTCTTAATAATCCCTTTCACAGGAGCATATTAAAATCCATCCATATTCTCATTAGCATCAAATTCAGGTACATAAAATACCCACCATATAAGGATATGAAACGATGTTACGATGCGTAAGATCTGGAAAACTGTTTTCCTGTCATGAACTAGCGAGTGTGAACCCACTGTGCCACATGACCTACCTCCTCTAAGCGCATTGTCTAAAACCCCTTGTTATTCAAAGAACCCCTGGTGGTGGGGATAGGCTTTCCCGAGGAGAACACCAGGTTTCTACCTCTTGAGGTGGATTGGCACACAACGCAGCTGTTCCAGGTGGACCAGGGGGTACTAGAGCAAGGTACCAGTGGTACAGTCATAGTCAACAGGTTGAGTCGTAACCAGTAGCAACAGTGCAGGACCAAAGGACATGGCAGAGGCAAAGTCGTACAAGTAATGGATCAGAGCAGACGGCTCAGGTATAGGTCAGGCAATCCAGGTCAGCAACAGGGGAGACAGGACAGATAATGATCAAACAGGAAGCAAAGTCCAGAATCCAAGCACGGGTCAGGAATGCAGGAACACAAGCACAAACAACAGCAACCTTTGCAGAACACAGGGATCTTTGATGCTCAGGTACCTAGGAAGGGGGCTGGACTACTTACATAGGTGCAGGATGGCTGGGATTGGTCGCACAGGTCACATGTGCAAAACCCTTAACCCGATGCCGACCGCCCACTGTCTTTAGACGGCGGGCGGCGCGAGTCCCCAGTCTGCAGCGCCGTCTAAAGACGGCGCTGCAGAAAAGGGGTGTCAGGGAGCCCCAGGACGGACGAGCGACGGGGGTCCGGCTGTGCCCAATAGCTGGACCCCTGCTGAATGCGCCAGCATCGGTGAAAACACCGATGCCGGCGCATTAACCCTTCATGCGTCGCGGTCAGCGCTGACCGCGACACATGAGGCGTGCGGCATGGTCCGCCGCTATTCAGGATGGCGAGCGGGGCCATCGGGTCCCCGTGCTGCTGTGACGGGGACCCGATGGCTTGGATAGCAGCCCGATGCCTTCCTTAGGCATCGTGGCTGCTATCCCTGCGTTCCTGTGCGATCCAGCCCCCTGGATCGCACAGGAAGCAGGCTGTAAGTGTATTACACTGAGTAATACACTTACAGCCAATGCATTACAATACAAAAGTATTGTAATGCATTGTAAAGGGGATCAGACCCCCAAAAGTTAAATAAAGTGGAAAATGAAAAGTTAAAAAATAAAGTAAAAATAAATAAATAATAATAATGAAAGTTAAAAAAAAATAAGCCATTTTCAAAAAAAAAGTTAAAAAAAATGGTAAAAAAAAAGGTGAAAAAAGAAAGGTATACATATTAGGTATCGCCGCGTCCGTATCGACCGGCTCTATAAAAATATCATGTCATCCACCCCGCCAGGTGAACGCAGTAAAAAAAAAAAAAAAAAAACTGTGCCAAAACAGACATTTTTTGGTCACCTTCCCTTACAAAAAGTGTAATAGCAGGCGATCAAAAAAGCGTATGTACCCCAAAATGGTACCAATCAAACCGTAATCTTGTCCCGCAAAAAATGAGACCCTAACTAAATAGCAACACAAAAAAAAGATTTTATTCTGTTCACAAATGCATCTAATGTGTAAAACTTTCCAAAAATAAAAATGTTAGACATATTGGGTATCGCCACGTCCGTAACAACCTGCTCTATAAAAATATTACATGAGATGTCCCCCCAGGCGAATGCTCTAAAAAAAATAAATAAAAAACTATGCCAAAATAGCCATTTTTTTCCCTCTTCCCTCACAAAAAGTGTAATAGCAGGCGATCAAAAAGGTGTATTTAACTCAAAATGGTACCAATCAAACCGTCATCTTGTCCTGCAAAAATGATACCCTACCTGAGACAATCGCCCGAAAAATAAAAAAAATATGGCTCTCAGAAAATAGCAACACAAAAAAAAAGATTTTATTCTGTTCAAAAATGCATCTAATGTGTAAAACTTTCCAAAAATAAAAATGTTAGACATATTGGGTATCGCCACGTCCGTAACAACCTGCTCTATAAAAATATTACATGAGATGGCCCCCCAGGCGAATGCTGTAAAAAAAAAATAAAAAAAACTATGCCAAAATAGCCATTTTTTTCCCTCTTCCCTCACGAAAAGTGTAATAGCAGGCGATCAAAAAGATGTATTTAACCCAAAATGGTACTAATCTAACCGTCATCTTGTCCTGCAAAAATGATACCCTACCTGAGACAATCGCCCGAAAAATAAAAAAAATATGGCTCTCTGAAAATGGCAACACATAAACAAGATTTAATTCTGTTCTAAAATGCATCTAATGTGTAAAACTTAACAATAATAAAAATGTTAGACATATTGGGTATCGCCGCGTTCGTAAAAACCTGCTCTATTAAAATATCACATGACTTGCCCCCTCAGGTGAATGCTGTAAAAAAAATGCTAAAAAAACTATGCCAAAACAGCTATTTTTTTCACCTTGACTCACAAAAAGAGTAATACCAAGCGATCAAAAAGGCGTATTTACCCCAAAATGGTACCAATGAAAAACTCACCTCATCCTGCAAAAAATGAGCCCCTACATAAGACAATAGCTCAAAAAACTAAAAATCAATGGCTCCCGCAAACCAATCCATCAAAATCTGTGTTGTAAAATCCATATGGCACTCCTTCTGTTCTGAGTCCTGCCATGTGCCCCCACAGCAGTTTACCACCACATATGGGGTGTTGCCGTATTCAGGAGAAAATGGGTAACATATTATGGGGTGCTTTTCTCCTGTTACCCCTTATGCAAATAAAAAAAATTGGGGCTATAGCAACATTTTATTGGAAGAAATGAAACTTTTCATTTTCATAGCCAAGTGTTTCCAAATTCCGTAAAACGCTTAGGGGGTCAAAGTGGCCAGTACCCCCTTAATATATTCGTTGAAGGGTGTAGTTTCCAAAATGGGGTCAGTTTTTGAGGGTTTCCACTGTAGGGGTGCGTCAGGGTCTCTCAATTACAAAATGGTGCCTACAAACTATTTTAGCAAAATCTGCCTCCAAAATCCGTATGGCGCTCCTTCCCTTCTGACCACTGCCACAAACCCATAGAAACGTTTACCACCACATATGGGGTATTTCTGTAAACTGCAGAATCAGAGCAATATATATTGAGGTTTAGTTTGCTGTTAACCCTTGCTGTGTTGCAAGAAAAAAATTATTAACATGAATAATCTACCAAAAAAAGTGAAATTTTGAAATTTCACCTCCATTTTCCTTTAATTCTTGTGGAACACCTCAAGGGTTAACAAAGTTTGTAACAGCAGTTTTTTATAATTTGAGGGGTGTAGTTTCTAAAATGGGGTCATTTATGGGGGGTTTCATTATGTAAGCCACTCAAAATCACTTTACATCTGAACTGGTGCTTAAAAAAAATGGTTTTGGAAAATTTGGTGAAAATTTGAAAAATGGCTTCTAAACTTCTAAGCCCTCTAATGTCCTAAAAAAGTAAAATGACATTTAGAAAATGATGCCAACATAAAGTAGACATATGGGGAATGTAAAATAATAACTATTTTTGGAGGTATTACTATTTATTTTGAAAGTAGAGAAATTGAAATTTGGAAATTTGCTAATTTTTCCAAATTTTTTGTAAATTTGCTATTTTTTTATAAATAAAAATTAAATATTTTGCCACAAATTTACTACTTTCGTGAAGCACAATATGTGACGAGAAAACAGTCTCAGAATGGCCTGGATAAGTAAAAGCGTTCCAAAGTTATTACCACATAAACTGACACATGTCAGATTAGCAAAAATCAGTCTGGTCACGAAGGTGCAAAATGGCCCGGTCATTAAGGGGTTAAATCACAGGAAGTAACGTGTGCCGGCCCTTAATAAGTAAGACATTCTATGTCCAGGGCTAGAAGGAAATCGTGGAGCAGATTCCAGGAAGGACTATGTCTGTAAGGACAGTGCACAGGACCACGGCAATGAATGGGAAGACACCGTCAGCTGATCACTGACGCTACCTACCCTACAATGCCGCCAGACGAGGACAATGACGGAGGTGGGCAGGCAGGACAGTGTTCGACCGAGCATCGAGCTAGAAACCATAGTGGTTGATGGTGGAACATCTGCAGTCAGCAAGCGCCGTTACATTTCCATTGCAAAATTCAAGATGTCATCAACATCTTTCCATTGAAGTCCATGTAAAAATCAAGGGGAGCATTTATCAAGTCTGCTAGCCTAGTTTTGTGGTGTAAAAATGCTGAAAGTGATGCATGTGTACAACATTTAGCTCATATCTTTACCTCATTTGGTCAAGTTTTTGTGAGGATCGCTACTTTCAGAATGGAGTGAAGTAAATCAGGATTACAGATTACACTTTAAGTCTCATTTATGATGTGCAACATTTTAAAAACTAAAAAAGTTGCATCTCCACGGCAGGTAACCCCCTGCTGTACTTTTACAGACATAGGCATACACCACATTGAAATTCTGCTAAATATATTATTACTTTGCATCATTTCATAAATTTGGCAAAACATCACAATGCAAATAGAATTAATACTGACACCAAAACCACCACAAATGATAAACTCTGCCCCGCTCAGTGCATACTTTATGATCGAACAAGGTTTTTTACAGCAGCTGAATTGTTAAATGTTTCAGAATTGACATGTTACTTCTTTGACGCAAGTTTACATTGAAGTTAACAGGGTAGCTGTGTGAATTTCTACTTGTGACACTTAAGGTACGGTCAGATCAGGCTGGTGGAGACAGGGCCATGGCGTGGTCAAAAACACACAGCCTTTTAAAAACAGCGATCAACAGCCAATCATTTTTTAACAATTAATATCAAACAGTTGTGGCCATCAAAGCTGCATGGTTTTCAGTGGCCAGATTTCAAACCATTGTGAACAGTCCCATATTACTTGAAAAATGACTGAACTCTATGACAATCCATAAGCCTTGGTGCTGTCTAAGACAAAAAATAAATGTCACATCCCCAAATGGGAGAGGGGTAAGTAAATCAATGGGCTATAAATATACCTGTAGAAACAGAGAAGCTATGAGTTCTTCTACTGCCTCATAAAAGGTCAATCTGCTCATATCTACAGTATTTAATCATATTGACCGAAAGTACATTATATCGATGGTGTTCACCTTATTCCATAATCTCTACCCAACAAATACAGGAAATAATTACATTGTGCATTTGAGTACATATGCTAGAAATAATTTTAGCAGATCAGCAGAGTATGTCAAATGGTATCACAGCTCCCAGGAAACCTCCTCACAGATGTGAAATTTAAGGAATCTTGCGTCTAATGAACTTGATTAACCCACTAAAATATAATCAGTCAGGTTTGAGGAAGCTTGAACCTGACTTGGCAACATATATACCCTAATTAACATGTTCCTTATCTCTGATATAAAGCTAATGAGGAGCTCACACAGATGCACACATTTCAGGAAATTGAAACATAGTTCAGTCATTGTTCATTAATGCTCACTTAGAATGATGCACAACAATGTCACCAGCAGAAGAGAAAAGTCACCAAAGCACAAAAATCTAAAAATATCTGCTTCAATTTTTATTTTTATTTTTATTTTTTTCTATTTGATTTCTCTATCCATATCTTTCATTAAAATCCAAGGGCTCAAATAAACACTTGTACAATGCATTTCTTTATGCAAGTGTAGCTCATGATGTGGCTGTGTCACCAGTTAAACCAGCACCTTCAAACAATATGAAAAAGGGGGTTCAGATGCAGGCTACCATGGCTGCAATGTAAATGCAGACAAGGACTAAAAGCAGAAGCATACCATGCACAAAGACAAATGCAAACGCTAAAAAGATGCATAAATGTGAACCACATTACTGCTATACTTACTAGAAAATTAGAAGCTCTTTGTGCACATTTTTTCTTTTCTTTTCAAATTCTTTTTATTATTTGTAAATAAACATGTGCAAAGACAATAGGCATTACAGAATAACAAGGTGACCTATGGAGACCACCCATAGTTTACAACATCTGCATGGGAAGGAATCAGGGTCCATCTTGAAAGCAATAGAACACTAAGAAGGTGCACACAAGAACCATTTTCTGTGACAAACTGGAGAAGCAGATGATGAATAAACAACAACCTAATATCGTTTACATAAATCAGCTAGACAATTGGTCAAATGGATAGGGAGAGGGACTTAGGTAAATATTAGGAGAGAGGTAAGGAAAGGGTGGGGGGGGGGAGAGGAAGTGGCACGGGTCTCTTTGTGCACGTTTTTAATCAAAAATGTGTTGGGCCCATCTACCAATAGGTGGCTTTTAACAGAAAGGACCTACACTAACAGTCTTGCATCTCCTGGGCTCTTGGCCTACAAGTTTGAGGGCAAAGTAGGATCCAGCTATGAGATATTCTGATTAAAAGCACCAGGTAGGTGTGTGGGAGTGCAAGGTTCACAGGGCATGCCACTCCACCACATATAAAACACAAAAGAAAATTAAAGCAGCACCTAAAAAAAAAAAAAAAAAAAAAATATATATATATATATATATATATATATATATATAGGATACAGGTGCAGGATACCTTGGTTGCAACACAATGTGTAGAACTACAAATAGCAGCACACTGCTTAATGCACAAAGACATAAGTAAATGGTAAATACTAGAGATGAGCGAATATTAAAATGCTCGTGTGCTTGGTACTCGGTCCAAACTTTTCCAAAAGTTCGTATATTCGTACCGAATAACGAACCCTATTAGAGTCAATGGGAGATAAGAGCATTTCTCCCCTCCTTTTCCCCTCCTCTCCCTTATTACTTGGCCCACTGCAGTCCGTCCCCTGTCGCTAGCGGTGTCAGATGGAAATGCTTGTAGCATTTTTTGCACCAGGGCCTTGTGCTATGAATTGACCCTTGTAGTCCTTTTCTCCACAGGAATTAGAGTGGGGAAATTGTCCTTACACCGTGGGTCTAGGAGGGTGTACACCCAGTAATCATTGGTGGCCAGAATGGTATTCACGCGAGGATCGCGACAAAGGCAGCCTAACATAAAGTCAGCCATGTGAGGTACAGTCCCACAGCGCAACAGTTCCCTCTCCTCAATCGACTGACTATCCATCTCCTCCTCCTCCTCTACCTCCACGTCCAATTCCTCCTCCTCAGCCCATACCCACTGAACTGCTGTCATCGAATCGCCCCCTGCAGTGTGGCCTAGAGTCTCCTCCTCCTCTACCTCCTCCTCCTGTAATTCGCTCTGCGAAACTGATGTGAGGGTGCTCTGGCTGGGAAACAACGGACTGTCTTCCCCCATCTCCTGTGACATGCCTAAATCCTCTGATATTAAGTTCTTTAAGGATTTTTGGATGAGACACAGCAGCGGGATGGTGACGCTGATGATGTCCGCATCACCGCTAACCATATGTGTTGCCTCCTCAAAGGGGCCCAAGACCTGGCAGATGCCAGCCATCCATGTCCACTCCTCATTATACACCTCAGGAAGCTGACTTGCATGACTACCACCTCTCTGGGAAGCTGTCAGCTGGGAGTCTACTATTGCCCTTCGCTGCTGGTACCCTGGCTATCATTTGCAATGTTGAATTCCAACGTGTGGGAATATCACACAGCAGCCGGTGAACAGGGAGTTGTAACCGTTGTTGCACTGTCCTGAGGGTGGCAGCATCTGTGGTGGACTTCCTAAAATGTGCACAGATGCGGCGCACTTTAGTGAGCAACACAGCAAGCTCGGGGTAGGTCTTAAAAACCGCCGGATCACTATGTTTAGTACGTGGGCCATGCATGGCACGTGTGTGAGTCCACCAAGTTTCAGAGCCGCCACCAGGTTACGCCCATTGTCACAAACAACCAGACCTGGTTGCAGGTTCTGCGGCGCAAGCCACACAGTCGTCTCCCCCTGATGCCCTCTAACAGCTCTTGAGCCGTATGCCTCTTGTCGCTCAAGCTAAGCAGTTTCAGCATGGCCTGCTGACACTTCCCCACCGCAGTGCTGCTGCACAATGAGCTACTGACACTCCACGATGTGGCCATCAATACTCTTTTGGAGAAGGAGGAAGAGGGGGAGGTGAAGGGGGGGTTGAAGGAAGAGGCGTAATGTGTCGGTGAAACAGACACCGAAGTTGGTCCTGCAATTCTGGGTGTGGGTAGCACATGACCAGGCCCACGGTCAGACTCGGTCCCAGCCTCAACCAGGTTCACCCAATGTGCCATGAGGGAGATGTAGTGTCCCTGCCCACCGGTACTTGTCCACGTGTCTGTGGTTAGGTGGACCTTCCCACAAATCGCGTTGCTGAGGGCATGGATGATGTTATCCGACACCTGGCGGTGTAAGGCGGGGATGGCAAAGCATGAAAAATAGTGGCAGCTGGGGACTGAGTAACGGGGAACTGCCACCTCCATGAGGTTGCGGAAAGCTTCCGTTTCCACAAGCCTATACGGCAACATCTACAGGCTCAGCAGTTTACTGATCTGCACGTTTAAGGCTTGTGCATGGGGGTGAACGGCTGTGTACTTGCGCTTGCGGTCAAAGGTCTGCTGTAGTGACAATTGAACACTGCGCTGGGACACATGAGTGGAGGCGGGGGAGGGATATGGAGTTGCAGGGGTCCTTGCAGGGCTGGAGGCTGCAGCGTCCCGGCCGGGGGCTACTAGGTCACTGACAGCATGTGACACAGGGGCTGAAGCAGCAGTGTCACCGTCACCAGCTGACTGGAGTGCCAACCACTTAGTGGGGTTTTTCTTCTCCAAATGCTTGCGCATGCTACTGGTGGTCAGGGGCGGTCTTGGGCACCACACATCCTATGCATTTGCATAGGGCCCCCGACGTCCAAGGGGGCCCCCACGCTCCGCTCTTGTGCTGGTGTCCAAGACCGACCGCCCAGCTGTCACGTACTGCATTTGTCCGAATGCGTACTCATTTTATAAATTAGTACGCTAATGCGTACTAATTTATAAAATGCATACACATTAGTGTACATACTAAAATATGCATATGAATTAGCGTGCAGATTTGAAAAAGCGCACGCAAATTCCACCCGAGCATGCTCTAGTCCCAGTCTTTGATGTGTGGGGGGGCGTGCCATTGGGGGGGGTGTCATCAGAGGGCGTGTCATCAGGGGCATGACGCGTCATTGGGGGGTGGGGGCCCCCGGACATAACTTCGCTTAGGGCCCCAGAAATGCCAAGACCGCCCCTGCTTGTGGTCAGGTTCTTTTTGTTGACTGCCCTGCTAATCTTGGTGTGGCACAGTCGATCGCCCTCTTCATCCATAAAATACTCCCAAACTACAGAGTATTGAGCTTTGCGCACTGGAGCTTGACCCCTGGGAACACTTGGGGGAGTAGTAGCTTGGGCCCTGCTTCTCCCTCTGCTCATCACCCAGCTCTTCCTCAGAGTCCCCACTCTGACTAACTTCCCTGCCAACTACCTCACACCCTGACACCTGTGTCTCGTCATCGTCCACCACCTCCTCAGATGCCACAGGTAAATCCCCACCCTCATCACCCTGAGACTGCACCAGCTCTTGCGAATCAGGGCAGAGAATCTCCTCCGGTAGCACATCAGGGAAGGGTTCACTGTAGAGTTCCAGTGAGTAAGTCTCCACATGAGATTGGACCGTGGAGGATCCAGGCTGTGGAGAAGGAGGGTGAGGTGGAGGATGGACAAGTCCACTCCCCTGGCTGTCATGAGTGGACTGGCTGGAAGACGGGGCAGTGGACATATGGCTGGAAGCGCTCTCCGCCATCCATTTCAGCACATTCTCTTGCTCTTGGGGGGTCGGTCAAAGGTGTACCCTGCGGCCCTGCACGCTTTTGCAGAAAAGCAGGCATCTTGTATTGGCGTCTTTTAACTGCTCCCACAGCAGCAGGCACAGTGTCACCCCGCACACTACCATGGGCACCACCTCTGCCCACTACACCAGTTCCACGCCCACGTCTCCCACCTCTACCACCTTTAGCCTTGCCCCTGGTGTTCTCCATTCTTTATATAAATATATATATATATATATATATATATATATATATATATATATACAACTATATAAGTATAGGATGTATGAGGTTAGCTTGCACATGTTTGCACAAAATGCTATTATGTACGCACAATATGCACCACAGTATACACACTATACTAATATACGTATCAGCTTTATTACAATAGATGCCTTACAGTATCACACGCTATATGACACTGTGAGAGCACCTAATGTATGATATACAGCACAGATTACAGCAAGCAACACTGGAGGGTATTCTGTATCTGTAGGGCCAGACAATGACTCTACAGACTGCTGTATATTTCTGCTGGGCTGCTTGCAGAAATATGATTTGCACTTCTAGAGCTGGATTGTAGTCTTAAAAAAGACTTTTGGGTCACAAATGTAGTTCCTTGCCTAATAGAAACAAATATTCTCCTATTTCGTACGCTTTCGCTATCCCTATCACACGCACACTCTTTCCCTCTCCTAAAACCACAAGGTGTGTGATCCGAGCCCCAGACATACGCATATATATAATAGCATGTCACCTGATGCAGGCAGCCAATCACTCCTAGACACGTAGAAAAGGTAGTAGGTCCTGGTAGGAGGTCCCCCAGGCTTCCCTGCATGTTTATTGGCTAAGAAATAGGCGCTAAACATGCAGGGAGGAGTTTTAAAAAAAAACACGAATTTCACACGCTACTCGGCGGAGCAACGAATACTTACGAGTACGCAAATATCCGTGCGAATAACGAATCTTTACGAATATATTCGCTCATCACTAGTAAATACATGAAAGTTTAAACTACATCACTGCTTCACCTTCTATAAGATAATTAGAAGCTTCTGGTGCACATGTTTGATCAAAATTGTGTAGGGCCCATCTACCAGCAATAAGGTGGCTTCTAACAGACAGAATCTACACCAACAGGCTTGCCTCTTCTGGGCTTTTGGCTTACAGAATTTGAGATCAATGTGGAATCCAGCTATATCAGACTCTGATTAAAAGACCTAGGCAGACGGGTAGGAGTGCACGGTCCAAAAGGGGACAGCCACTCCCCCAAATGTGCAAAAGCCCCAGTTTCCATATAACAAAGTGCTGGATTCACTCAGTAAACTGTAAGAGCTCAGAAGTATTTTTATTCATGATCTCTCAACATTCCCTGCAACCCCACCACTGATTGCAGGACTCCCTTGTGTCTTTTGTATTTACCTACTGCAGTGCTCAGCTTGCGCTGGAGCTGCTCAGTACTGATGTTAGCAAGCAACTGGGTCTATTCAAGTAAACGACACAGAGTTTTGCTCAGGATCTCTGCCACCAATTTATGCTAAAACTGGCAACAAATTCCCTTGGGTTTACACTGTGTCCATTCCATGTATCCAGAGCACATGCTTAGATGTGTAAAACTGGATTCCATACTTTTGCTTCTATCTGCCATTTATGCTCTTTCAGGGGTTCAGCTGTAGAAGATGAGGAACTAGTAGTTAGAGATAAGTGAATTGATTCTGCTAAATCAAAATTCTGCAAAATCAAAATTAAAAAAAAAATAAAAATCATATTTATCAGAATTTGATTTGTAATAATTTTTCTTAATGAGGGAGGGAGAAAGACTATTGCAGTCATTCAGTGTTGATCTGCATCTCAGAATCACATTGAGGTCTTTCAGGGGTTAATCAGGGATTTAAAAAAAAAAAGTACATACTCATCCATTTGATAGCAGGGAGGCCGTCCCGGCTATCTTGATTGAAGGAAATGCACGAAATCTCACGCTCGCTAACATGATGATATCACCATGTCATCTCACAGGGTTGACGCAGTGATGTCATCACTGATGATGTCATCACACCCAGCAAGTGCAGTGACAGCGAGCGCAAGATTTGGTGCGTTTTCGTCAATGAAGATGGTCGTGACAACCTCTCCATGACCAAATGGATGAGGAAATTCGCCCTTGTGACTAATACAATTTTTCCTGAAATTCAGATTGAAGTCCACTTCGGATACTTTGATTCGGTCAACATTAGCTGTGATGTCATTTGAATCCTTTCAAGGGTTTTGCTGACATATCGCAATATTGTATTAAATTTGTCTCATGAGAATTTAGAATCCTTAATAAATTTCAAGGAAAATTAAAGAGAACGTGTTGAAAACTGTGTCAGAGCTGCTGGTAGCATGTTGAAGGGTTTATCCAAAATTAAAAGGGTTCTTCACTTTTGCTATATTGATGACTTATCTACAGTCATCAATATCAGATTGGCGAGGGGCAGACTGTCTGCACCCCTGCTCATCAGCTGAAGAGAATGCAGTGCTCTTGACATGCTATGTTCTCTTCTCTGTTTACCTGCTTTACGCTGCAAGTCCGTTCTATTTACTTAAGTAGGATGGAGCCGTCCCATTGAAGTGGACAGGACACCTTAACTGTAATTACACTGCTCACCGCTGCAATGTCGATAGGGGAGCAGGTAAACAGTGAGGAGAACATAACGCTCGTATGAGCATCACGTTCTCTTCAAACAGCTAATAGGCTGGGGTGTAGGCAGTGGAACCCCGCAATCTGAAATTGATGACCAATCTTGATTATGGTTTATTAATATAGCAAAAGTGGTGAACCTTTTTAATACAGACCTCCCAGAGTGGCTGACCCACAGTAGAGATCATGCTTTCCTGGTCTCTGCTGCTGGGTTCGGTGTTGTGGCTACCGGTCCGGTCCTTTCTCTCTCTGCAGTGCTGAAAACAACATCCATCAATGGGGAGACACATGACCACTGCAGCCGATCACAGGCCACAACAGTGATCTGTTTGCATTACGTGACCAGTTGTCGTGATGCAAGGGGAGCAGGTAACTGCTGCAGCCTGTGATTGGCTGCAGCTGTCGGGTGTACCCCCCCCCCCAATCGACAGATGTTGTTTTTAGCACTACAGGGAGAGGAAGAGACAGCTCTGGATCAACAGACTCCAATCCCAGCACCGAGGACCAAGTATGATCTATGTCAGCCACTCTCAGAGGTCGTTATTGGTCTTGGAAAACCCCTTTAAGATGCCGAAGAATAAAAGGAGAATGCTACATAGTTTAGTGGAAAAAAGCTCAGTAGAACCTGTAAACTCAGTGAGATCCCTTCTCATTTTGTACTTAGGAAGTCAGAGGGTGGTTTTATCAGTAATTGACAAAATTTTCTGTATAAATATACATACAGTGATAGCTGTCAATCACTGATAGGGCCACCAATTGGACTCCTAAGCATGATATGAGCATTAATCGGATAATATACAGTAAAATACCATGTTTTAATTGTAAGTGTACAGTTCTTTTGCTGTTACTGTGAAATGGCAAAGGGTCCGCCCCTGCAGATATGCCTCATGGTGAAGTGAAGGTATTAAAGATATACATATGCAGCAATTGTTCTGAAGGGATATGCCACAGGCATATACCCCATTTAAATAAATATACTGAATATACTTGCAATAGTACACTTAAAGAGGACTTGTCTCCTCTTCTGACATGTCTGTTTTAGTAACCACTCGCATTGCTCATGTAATAAAAACAATGGAACATCTATTTTTATTAATCTATGTTGTACCATTGCTTTATTATTCCTTCTAGAAGTTATGAATGAATTGCTAGCAGTTTGCAATGAAGGTTGGGGCTGTGGGGGTTTACTAGTTGTGCTGTCCCTGCACAGTCTAACACCAGCAGCACTGGTTGGATAATGTCAGACACACACACATTGTTATTACATGGGCAACATAATTATTAAAACAGACATGTCAGGAGAGGTTACAGGTCCTGTTTTCAAGTATATTCAGTAGCTTAATTTGAATTATGTGCATATAGCATATCCCTTCAGAACAATTGCTGCATATTTATATAATTAATACCCACACTTAAGACTGCAAAATGAGCAAATGCTCTGTTTCACTCTCACCATGAGGTGTATATGCGGAGGTAGACCCCCTGCTGTTCCACAGTAATAGTAAGATAACTGTGAATTTATAGTTAATTTATGGTACTGTACTGTATAAGAAAACAACTAAATGTTTGGGGAACTGATTCAACCTTAAAATTAAGGTGTTACAGTAGTAGGTGGGGAACCACTGTGTCAACCAATAGATTTGTATTAAGGCTACTCCTAACTGGCAGTCCCCTGGTTTTCACCTTTGAACCCCTATACAGGGAACTGGACTTCGCTGCAGGGGAATCACCAGGCAGCTACGTTCTGGAGTAGTCTCTGTGTGATTTACAGCTGACCCTTGGGGGTCACAGACACCTAAACAGAGCAACTAGGGAACAGGCAGGATCACAGTCAGGGACAGGCTAAGGTCAGGGCAGACATGAGTATGAGCAATATTATAAGCAGTCCAAGGTCAGGGCAGGCAGTAAAGGATGAGTACGAAGATCAGGCACAGGTTTGGTCATTCAATGAAGGGTCAATATCCAGGAAACAGGTGGTACACGGGCAAATAAATATAGCCCATCTTTACAGGAACTAGCAAGCTAGGCAACTTTATCTCAGGCACCCTTCCATAGGGGACGGTGCATTAAGTACCTAAAGGTGACCAGCTTTTGGCTGGTGTGAATTTAGGTGTGGGCACGCTGGTCTACGGGCAGAGGGAAGAGGTCTTGCTAGCTACAAGTGGCTGCAACTCTGATATTCAGACCCACCCCAAGGGATCAAGAGGAAGGCTGGCAGGTCTGGGCCAACAGAGAAGGAGAAGAAAGGTGACTGAACTAGGAGAGCAGGATGGCAGTGAGCATGGGCTGCTGATGTAACAGAAGGTGATACCGATCATTGGCTAACATAATATAACATTTTCAATCTAGTAGTTCTGTAACTCCACTTATAGTACACCTTGATAAACCATGTACTAGACCATGATACTAAATGACTGGTTAAAAAATAAAATATTTCATATCAAGGGAAATTGAGGACTGATAGAGAGGGGAACTAAATATAAAATGTGGGTTTCTGTCAGATGTTCACTCCATCACAAGCTTCATCTTCCCAGAAGAGATATGGTAGGTCTGCATATTGTAAAAGTTGCCACCTGATTCATATATTTTGATATCAACCATATATTTATATACTAACTATATATATTTATATATGAACTATTAGTAACTACTAGAGATGAGCGAGCAAACTCGTCCGAGCTTGGTACTCGTTCGAGTATTAGGGTACTCGTAAGTACTCGCTGCTCGGACGAGTATCTCGCCATACTCGAAGAAATGGCAACTTCCGCATCGTGCTTTTTTGGCGCCTATAAACACAGCCAATCACAAGCCAGGAGACTCTGCGGTACACCCAGCATCACGTGGGGCCCTTACATGTCGATAGCAAGGGTTGGCTGGCCTGATCAGGTGAACCTGGAATATACTACCGACTGGCCGCGGCGCTCGGCTCAGATGCCGTCTGGATGTCGTTAGGGATAGAGCTGCTGCCTTTCAGGGACAGTGTTAGGGCCTGCATTTAGTTGTCTGTTAGGCAGGGATCACCCACAAAGAACCCAACAGCCCTTCTAAGGGCTAGAAGAATTTTTTTTTTGTTTCCTTGCTTGGCTGGCTGGCTGGCACTAGTAGTGCAGCTATCGCCATATCTAACCCTGTTTTTTTTTTTTATTGTTCTATCTCAGTCATACAAATCCATTGCACACAGCAGTGTGGAACCATTCTGTGTGTCACAGTTCAGTACACTCGCTTCAATCCGTATATACTGTCCAGGTGACGCTTTCTGTATGTCAGAGAATACAACCAAGTCATTTGCTACCAATAATATATACGGCTTGATCCCAAAAACTCTCTGTGCGACATTTGTCTGGGTCGCAGTCTAAATAGCCACCGTTAACAGGGTGTCAGTCAGTTCTACCATAGTTTCTGCACGTCACGTTCCCAAAAAAACAAAATTTAAAAATAAATATAAAAAACAAAATATTAAAAAAAAATAAGTTTTTCAGTTGTTTTAGCTCAGTGATACAAATCCATTTTACTCAGCTGCGTGTAACCTTTCTATGTGTCACATTTCAGAACACTCGCTTCAATCCGTATATACTGTCCAGGTGACGCTTTCTGTACGTCAGAGAATACAGCCAAGTCATTTGCTACCAATAATATCTACCGCTTGATCCCCAAAACTCTCTGTGCGACATTTGTCTGGGTCGCAGTCTAAATAGCCATCGTTAACAGGGTGTCAGTCAGTTCTACCATAGTTTCTGCACGTCACGTTCCCAAAAAAACAAAATTTAAAAATAAATATAAAAAACAAAATATAAAAAAAAAATAAGTTTTTCAGTTGTTTTAGCTCAATGATACAAATCCATTTTACTCAGCTGCGTGTAACCTTTCTGTGTGTCACAGTTCAGCACACTCGCTTCAATCCGTATATAAAGTCCAGGTGATGCTTTCTGTATGTCAGAGAATACAACCAAGTCATTTGCTACCAATATCATCTACAGCTTGATCCAGAATACTCTCTGTGCGACATTTGTCTGGGTCGCAGTCTAAATAGCCACCGTTAAAAGGGTGTCAGTCAGTTCTACCATAGTTTCTGCACGTCACATTCCCAAAAAAACAAAATTTAAAAGAAAATTATTTTTTCTGTTGTTTTAGCTCAGTGATACAAATCCATTTTACTCAGCTGCGTGTAACCTTTCTGTGTGTCACAGTTCAGTACACTCGCTTCAATCCGTATATACTGTCCAGGTGACGCTTTCTGTACGTCAGAGAATACAACCAAGTCATTTGCTACCAATATCATCTACAGCTTGATCCAGAATACTCCCTGTGCGACATTTGTCTGGTTCGCAGTCTAAATAGCCACCGTTAACAGGGTGTCAGTCAGTTCTACCATAGTTTCTGCACGTCACGTTCCCAAAAAAACAAAATTTAAAAGAAAATTATTTTTTCAGTTGTTTTAGCTCAGTGATAGAAATCCATTTTACTCATCTGCGTGTAACCTTTCTGTGTGTCACAGCTCAGCACACTCGCTTCAATCCGTATATACTGTCCAGGTGACGCTTTCTGTACGTCAGAGAATACAACCAAGTCATTTGCTACCAATAACATCTACAGCTTGATCCAGAATACTCTCTGTGCGACATTTGTCTGGGTTGCAGTCTAAATAGCCACCGTTAACAGGGTGTCAGTCAGTTCTACCATAGTTTCTGCATGTCACGTTCCCAAAAAAACAAAATTTAAAAGAAAATTATTTTTTCTGTTGTTTTAGCTCAGTGATACAAATCCATTTTACTCAGCTGCGTGTAACCTTTCTGTGTGTCACAGTTCAGCACACTCGCTTCAATCCGTATATACTGTCCAGGTGACGCTTTCTGTACGTCAGAGAATACAACCAAGTCATTTGCTACCAATATCATCTACAGCTTGATCCAGAATACTCTCTGTGCGACATTTGTCTGGGTCGCAGTCTAAATAGCCACCGTTAACAGGGTGTCAGTCAGTTCTACCATAGTTTCTGCACGTCACGTTCCCAAAAAAACAAAATTTAAAAGAAAATTATTTTTTCAGTTGTTTTAGCTCAGTAATAGAAATCCATTTTACTCAGCTGTGTGTAACCTTTCTGTGTGTCACAGTTCAGCACACTCGCTTCAATCCGTATATACTGTCCAGGTGATGCTTTCTGTACGTCAGAGAATACAACCAAGTCATTTGCTACCAATATCATCTACAGCTTGATCCAGAATACTCCTGTGCGACATTTGTCTGGGTCGCAGTCTAAATAGCCACCGTTAACAGGGTGTCAGTCAGTTCTACCATAGTTTCTGCACGTCACGTTCCCAAAAAAACAAAATTTAAAAGAAAATTATTTTTTCAGTTGTTTTAGCTCAGTGATAGAAATCCATTTTACTCAGCTGTGTGTAACCTTTCTGTGTGTCACAGTTCAGCACACTCGCTTCAATCCATATATACTGTCCAGGTGACGCTTTCTGTACGTCAGAGAATACAACCAAGTCATTTGCTATCAATATAATCTACAGCTTGATCCAGAATACTCTCTGTGCGACATTTGTTTGGGTCACAGTCTAAATAGCCACTGTTAACAGGGTGTCAGTCAGTTCTACCATAGTTTCTGCACGTCACCTTCCCAAAAAAACTAAATTTAAAAGAAAATTATTTTTTCTGTTGTTTTACCTCAGTGATACAAATCCATTTTACTCAGCTGCGTGTAACCTTTCTGTGTGTCACAGTTCAGCACACTCGCTTCAATCCGTTATATACTGTCCAGGTGACGCTTTCTGTACGTCAGAGAATACAACCAAGTTATTTGCTACCAATAACATCTACAGCTTGATCCCAAAAACTCTCTGTGCGACATTTGTCTGGGTCGCAGTCTAAATAGCCACCGTTAACAGGGTGTCAGTCAGTTCTACCATAGTTCCTGCACGTCACGTTCCCCAAAAAAAACTAAATTTAAAAAAAATATAAAAAACAAAATATAAAAAAATATAAGTTTTATAAGTTTTTCAGTTGTTTTAGCTCAGTGATAGAAATCCATTTTACTCAGCTGCGTGTAACCTTTCTGTGTGTCACAGTTCAGCACACCCGCTTCAATCCGTATATACTGTCCAGGTGATGCTTTCTGTACGTCAGAGAATACAACCAAGTCATTTGCTACCAATATCATCTACAGCTTGATCCAGAATACTCTCTGTGCGACATTTGTCTGGGTCGCAGTCTAAATAGCCACCGATAAAAGGGTGTCAGTCAGTTCTACCATAGTTTCTGCTCGTCACGTTCCCAAAAAAACAAAATTTAAAAGAAAATTATTTTTTTGTTGTTTTAGCTCAGTGATACAAATCCATTTTACTCAGCTGCATGTAACCTTTCTGTATGTCACAGTTCAGCACATTCGCTTAAATCCGTATATACTGTCCAGGTGACGCTTTCTGTACGTCAGAGAATACAACCAAGTCATTTGCTACCAATATCATCTACAGCTTGATCCAGAATACTCTCTGTGCAACATTTGTCTGGGTTGCAGTCTAAATAGCCACCGTTAACAGGGTGTCAGTCAGTTCTACCATAGTTTCTGCACGTCACGTTCCCAAAAAAACAAAATTTAAAAGAAAATTATTTTTTCTGTTGTTTTAGCTCAGTGATACAAATCCATTTTACTCAGCTGCGTGTAACCTTTCTGTGTGTCACAGTTCAGAAAACTTGCTTCAATTTGTATATACTGTCCAGGTGATGCTTTCTGTACGTCAGAGAATACAACCATGTCATTTGCTACCAATAACATCTACAGCTTGATCCCAAAAACTCTCTGTGCGACATTTGTCTGGGTCGCAGTCTAAATATCCACTGTTAACAGGGTGTCAGTAAGTTCTACCATAGTTCCTGCATGTCACGTTCCCAAAAAAACCAAAATTTAAAAAAAATATAAAAAACAAAATATAAAAAAATATAAGTTTTATAAGTTTGTCTGTTGTTTTAGCTCAGTGATACAAATCCATTTTACTCAGCTGCGTGTAACCTTTCTGTGTGTCACAGTTCAGCACACTCGCTTCAATCCGTATATACTGTCCAGGTGATGCTTTCTGTACGTCAGAGAATACAACCAAGTCATTTGCTACCAATATCATCTACAGCTTGATCCAGAATACTCTCTGTGCGACATTTGTCTGGGTCGCAGTCTAAATAGCCACCGTTAAAAGGGTGTCAGTCAGTTCTACCATAGTTTCTTCTCGTCACGTTCCCAAAAAAACAAAATTTAAAAGAAAATTATTTTTTTCTGTTGTTTTAGCTCAGTGATACAAATCCATTTTACTCAGCTGCGTGTAACCTTTCTGTGTGTCACAGTTTAGCAAATTCGCTTAAATCCGTATATACTGTCCAGGTGACACTTTCTGTACGTCAGAGAATACAACCAAGTCATTTGCTACCAATATCATCTACATCTTGATCCAGAATACTCTCTGTGCGACATTTGTCTGGGTCGCAGTCTAAATAGCCACCGTTAACAGGGTGTCAGTCAGTTCTACCATAGTTTCTGCATGTCACGTTCCCAAAAAAACAAAATTTAAAAGAAAATTATTTTTTCTGTTGTTTTACCTCAGTTATACAAATCCATTTTACTCAGCTGCGTGTAACCTTTCTGTGTGTCACAGTTCAGCACACTCGCTTCAATCCGTATATACTGTCCAGGTGACGCTTTCTGTACGTCAGAGAATACAACCAAGTTATTTGCTACCAATAACATCTACAGCTTGATCCCAAAAACTCTCTGTGCGACATTTGTCTGGGTCGCAGTCTAAATAGCCACCGTTAACAGGGTGTCAGTCAGTTCTACCATAGTTCCTGCACGTCACGTTCCCCAAAAAAACTAAATTAAAAAAAATATAAAAACAAATATAAAAAATATAAGTTTTATAAGTTTTTCAGTTGTTTTAGCTCAGTGATAGAAATCCATTTTACTCAGCTGCGTGTAACCTTTCTGTGTGTCACAGTTCAGCACACCCGCTTCAATCCGTATAACTGTCCAGGTGATGCTTTCTGTACGTCAGAGAATACAACCAAGTCATTTGCTACCAATATCATCTACAGCTTGATCCAGAATACTCTCTGTGCGACATTTGTCTGGGTCGCAGTCTAAATAGCCACCGATAAAAGGGTGTCAGTCAGTTCTACCATAGTTTCTGCTCGTCACGTTCCCAAAAAAACAAAATTTAAAAAGAAAATTATTTTTTCAGTTGTTTTAGCTCAGTGATACAAATCCATTTTACTCAGCTGCATGTAACCTTTCTGTATGTCACAGTTCAGCACATTCGCTTAAATCCGTATATACTGTCCAGGTGACGCTTTCTGTACGTCAGAGAATACAACCAAGTCATTTGCTACCAATATCATCTACAGCTTGATCCAGAATACTCTCTGTGCAACATTTGTCTGGGTTGCAGTCTAAATAGCCACCGTTAACAGGGTGTCAGTCAGTTCCTACCATAGTTTTCTGCACGTCACGTTCCCAAAAAAACAAAATTTAAAAGAAAATTATTTTTTCTGTGTTTTAGCTCAGTGATACAAATCCATTTTACTCAGCTGCGTGTAACCTTTCTGTGTGTCACAGTTCAGAAAACTTGCTTCAATTTGTATATACTGTCCAGGTGATGCTTTCTGTACGTCAGAGAATACAACCATGTCATTTGCTACCAATAACATCTACAGCTTGATCCCAAAAACTCTCTGTGCGACATTTGTCTGGGTCGCAGTCTAAATATCCACTGTTAACAGGGTGTCAGTAAGTTCTACCATAGTTCCTGCATGTCACGTTCCCAAAAAAACCAAAATTTAAAAAAAATATAAAAAACAAAATATAAAAAAATATAAGTTTTATAAGTTTGTCTGTTGTTTTAGCTCAGTGATACAAATCCATTTTACTCAGCTGCGTGTAACCTTTCTGTGTGTCACAGTTCAGCACACTCGCTTCAATCCGTATATACTGTCCAGGTGATGCTTTCTGTACGTCAGAGAATACAACCAAGTCATTTGCTACCAATATCATCTACAGCTTGATCCAGAATACTCTCTGTGCGACATTTGTCTGGGTCGCAGTCTAAATAGCCACCGTTAAAAGGGTGTCAGTCAGTTCTACCATAGTTTCTTCTCGTCACGTTCCCAAAAAAACAAAATTTAAAAGAAAATTATTTTTTCTGTTGTTTTAGCTCAGTGATACAAATCCATTTTACTCAGCTGCGTGTAACCTTTCTGTGTGTCACAGTTTAGCAAATTCGCTTAAATCCGTATATACTGTCCAGGTGACACTTTCTGTACGTCAGAGAATACAACCAAGTCATTTGCTACCAATATCATCTACATCTTGATCCAGAATACTCTCTGTGCGACATTTGTCTGGGTCGCAGTCTAAATAGCCACCGTTAACAGGGTGTCAGTCAGTTCTACCATAGTTTCTGCATGTCACGTTCCCAAAAAAACTAAATTTAAAAGAAAATTATTTTTTCTGTTGTTTTAGCTCAGTGATACAAATCCATTTTACTCAGCTGCGTGTAACCTTTCTGTGTGTCACAGTTCAGCACACTTGCTTCAATTTGTATATACTGTCCAGGTGACGCTTTCTGTACGTCAGAGAATACAACCATGTCATTTGCTACCAATAACATCTACAGCTTGATCCCAAAAACTCTCTGTGCGACATTTGTCTGGGTCGCAGTCTAAATAGCCACCGTTAACAGGGTGTCAGTCAGTTCTACCATAGTTTCTGCATGTCACGTTCCCAAAAAAACAAAATTTAAAAGAAAATTATTTTTTCTGTTGTTTTACCTCAGTTATACAAATCCATTTTACTCAGCTGCGTGTAACCTTTCTGTGTGTCACAGTTCAGCACACTCGCTTCAATCCGTATATACTGTCCAGGTGACGCTTTCTGTACGTCAGAGAATACAACCAAGTCATTTGCTACCAATAACATCTACAGCTTGATCCCAAAAACTCTCTGTGCGACATTTGTCTGGGTCGCAGTCTAAATAGCCACCGTTAACAGGGTGTCAGTCAGTTCTACCATAGTTCCTGCACGTCACGTTCCCAAAAAAACAAAATTTAAAAGAAAATTATTTTTTCAGTTGGTTTAGCTCAGTGATAAAAATCCATTTTACTCAGCTGCGTGTAACCTTTCTGTGTGTCACAGTTCAGCACACTCGCTCCAATCCGTATAATCTGTCCAGGTGGCACTTTCTGTACGTCACTTAATTCTACCAGACTGAACAAGTTTGTGGGTTTCAGTACACCAGGCCCGTGTATTTTTATTTTATTTTTTTATCATACACCTATATACAACATATGAACCCCAGGGCTAAGAGTCGAGGGTGTGGGCGTGGGCATTCAATTACTGCAGGGGGCAGAGGCCGTGGTCCTGGGCAGGGTGAGACAGTACCTGCTGATGAGGGAGCAGGGGAATTCCGCAGAGCTACACTCCCTAGCTTCATGTCTCAACTTACAGGGACACGTGGTAGAGGACTGTTGAAACCACAACAGTGCGAACAGCTGATGTCGTGGATTGCGGACAATGCTTCAAGTAATTTGTCCACCAGTCAGTCTTCCACGCAGTCCACCCACGTTACCCAAGGGAGCACTCCTATGGCTCCTCCACCTCAACCTCCTTCCCCCCAGTCTGCCCCCTCCCAGGAAAATTTGGAATGCGATCCGGCATACTCTGAGGAACTGTTTTCTGGACCCTTCCCAGAGTCACAAACCACTTCTCAGGTTGCTGCTGACCTCGTTCCCGATGCCCAAGTTTTCCAACTGTCGCAGTCTGTGGGATGATGATGATGATGACAATGTTGAGTTAGTGGAAGAAGTTTGTAAAGAGGTGTCGGACGATGAGGAGACACGGTTGTCAGACAGTGGTGAAGTTGTTGTTAGGGGAGGAATTCCGAGGGGGGAGCAGACTGAGGAATCGGAGGATGACGAGGTGACTGACCCAAGCTGGGTTGATATGCCGAGTGAAGACAGTGCTTCTGAGGCGGAGGCGAGTGCTGCACCAGCTGCAGTGGCGGAGGCGAGTGCTGCACCAGAACAGGTGTGGAAGAGGCAGTGGTGTGGCCAGAGGGAGAAGCAGGGCCAGAGCTGGTGCATCAGCAGCAACTGTTTCACGTAGTGAAGCTCCCGTGGCGAGGCCTAGATGTTCGCAAGTCTGGAGGTTCTTTAAAGAAAGTGAGGATGACCGACGGACTGTGGTGTGCAACCTGTGCCACACCAGGATCAGCAGGGGTGCCACCACTACTAGCCTAACCACCACCAGCATGCGCAGGCATATGAGTGCTAAACACCCCACTCAATGGAACCAAGGCCGTTCACCATCTCCTGCGGGTCACACCACTGCTCCTTCCCCTGTGTCACTCGCTGCCTCTGCTAGTCAACCCCCTGCATCACTCTCTGCCTCTGCTAGTCAACCCCCTGCCCAGGACCCCGGCACGAGCGCCTCCCGCCGGAAAACCACACCTTCGCCTCCACGATCCTCCACAGTGTCCACCAATGTGTCCCAGCGCAGCGTTCAGCTGTCTTTACAGCAGACGCTGGAGCGCAAGAGGAAATACCGTTCCACCCACCCACATGCCCAAGCCCTCAACGTCCACATCTCCAAATTACTTAGCCTGGAGATGCTGCCCTATAGGTTGGTAGAGACCGAGGCCTTTCGAAATCTCATGGCGGTGGCTGCCCCTTGGTATTCCGCCCCCAGCCGCCACTATTTTTCCCGATGTGCCGTCCCAGCCCTACACCAGCACGTGTCACAGAACATCATCCGTGCCCTGACCAACGCTGTTTCTGAGAAGGTCCACCTAACCACGGACACGTGGACAAGTGCTGCCGGGCAGGGACACTATATCTCACTGACGGCACATTGGGTTAACTTTGGTGGAGGCTGGGACCGAGAATGACCCTGGGGCCGCTCATGTACTGCCCACACCGAGGATTGCGGGGCCTACCTCGGTCACGGTCTCTCAGACGTACTATGCCTCCTCCTCCTCCGACCCCTCCTCCTCCACCGAATTACCATCCGTGGGCACGGCGCCTTCAGTCGGTAGCTCTAGGCGCAGCAGCAGTGCCGTGGGTAAGCGCCAGCAGGCGGTGCTCAACTGCTGAGCTTAGGTGACAAAAGGCACACCGCCCAAGAGCTGTTACAGGGCATCACGGCGCAGACCGATGTGTGGCTGGCACCGCTGAACCTCAAGCCAGGCATGGTTGTGTGTGACAACGGGCGTAACCTGGTGGCGGCTCTGCAACTCGGCAGACTGACACATGTGCCATGCCTGGCCCACGTGTTTCAATCTAATAGTTCAGCGGTTCCTCAAGACATACCCCAATCTGTCTGATTTTGCTCACCAAGGTGCGCCGCATCTGTGCGCATTTCCGCAAGTCGACCACAGATGCTGCCACTCTCAGGGCAGCGCAGCGCCGCCTACAACTGCCCGCTCACCGACTGTTGTGCGACGTGCCCACGAGATGGAATTCACATTAAACATGTTATCCAGAGTTTACCAGCAGCGCAGAGCGATTGTAGACTGACAGATGTCATCTTCCACTAGAACTGCTAGTCAGGTCTCTCAGATTCCTCAAGTCTACAATGAGGAGTGGACGTGGATGTCTGATATCTGCCAGGTGTTGACCAACTTTGAGGAGTCAACACAGATGGTCAGCGGCGATGCCGCCATTATCAGCCTCACCATCCCGCTGCTTTGCCTGTTGAAAAACTCACTGCTCAGCATCAAGTCAGATGCTTTGCGCTTGTCACAAGAGACGGTGGAGGAAGATACGTCGCTTGATAGCCAGAGCACCCTCCGGTCTGTTTCTCAGCGCGTATCGGAGGAGGGGGATGAGGATGAGGAGGAAGAGGAGGAGAATGTCGGCGAGACAGTAGAGGGTACCAGTGCTCAGTCCTTAACTCTTGAGCATGTATGGGCTGAAGAGGAGGACTTGGAGGAGGAGGAGGAGGAAATGGAGAGTCAGGCCAATGAGGAGAGGGAATTCTTGTGTTTTGGGACTCTGGCGCACATGGCAGACTTCATGTTAGGCTGCCTATCCCGTGACCCTCGCGTTAGAAGAATTTTTTCAAACACCGATTACTGGGTGTTCACTCTCCTGGACCCACGGTACAAGCAGAACCTTTCCACTCTCATCCCTGCAGAGGAAAGGAGTATGCGAGTGAATAGATATCAACAGGCCCTGGTGCACAAGCTGAAACAATTCTTCCCATCTGATGCCGCTAGCGGCAGAGGGCATGGTTCTGTGGGCCAAGTAGCGGGGGAGAGGAGGCGAGCAGGCAGCTTGTCCAGCACTGGCAGGGGAACGCTCTCCAAGGCCTTTGCCACTTTTATGTCACCCCAGCAAGACACTGTCACCTGTCCCCAGTCTAGGCAGAGTAGGGGGGAGCTGTACAGAAAGATGGTGAGGGAGTACCTAGCTGACCATACCAACGTCCGTAGCGATCACTCTGCTCCATACAACTACTGGGTTTCAAAGCTGGACACGTGGCCTGAACTGGCGCTGTACGCCTTGGAGGTGCTGGCCTGCCCTGCCGCTAGCGTGCTGTCAGGGGTATTCAGTGCAGCTGGTGGCGTCATCACCGATAAGCGTACACGCCTGTCAACTGACAGCGCTGACAGGCTGACGCTTATTAAAATGAACAAAGCCTGGATTTCACCGGAATTCAAAATCTCCTCCGGGGGAAAGCAGCTAAAGATTTAAATACTTATGTATCCGATTCCTCTTCTCTACTCCTCCTCCTACTCCTCCCTCCATATCGTCTTTGCTAACGCTGACCCAAAAAACGCCATTTTTTAGAGGTCCAAACTGGCACTCTTTTAGCACAACTTTTTCAGGAGGGCCCCTACAGGCCCTCTATTCAAACAATTTTTCCAGAGGTCCACCTATAGGCCCTCTCTTCAAACAATTTTCAGGGAAGGGCCCCCTACAGGCCCCTCTATTCAAACAATTTTTCCAGAGGTCCACCTACAGGCCCTCTCTCAAACAATTTTCAGGAGGGCTCCCCTACAGGCCCTCTATTCAAACAATTTTCCAGAGGTCCACCTACAGGCCCTCTCTCCAAACAATTTTTCGTGAGGTCCACCTACAGGCCCT
This sequence comes from Rhinella marina, assembly GCA_900303285.1. Classification (NCBI taxonomy): domain Eukaryota; kingdom Metazoa; phylum Chordata; class Amphibia; order Anura; family Bufonidae; genus Rhinella; species Rhinella marina. The sequence continues at coordinate 3,705 of ONZH01019343.1, read as the reverse complement.
CTCTCCAATTCCCAGTTTCTCCGGTTTTATTTGCACAAACTGCATACATTTTTATTTTTGGGGATAGGTGTGAAAAATAATATTACTTGCGATCTATATTGCCCAACATTGGATACGGTAGCAGTAGAAGACCAAACACATGCTGCCCACAGGGTTCCGCAAATTCCTGGTCCACCCGCAAATTCCTGGTCCACAATGTCAAGGAGGTCGAGGTTCTGTGGATGAGCAAACAAGTCCTTCTGTACTGAAATCGCCGACAAGTCTCCATCTAAGAACCTACAGACCATTGTGGAGAGAGCGGCACAGCTCGCCATCAAAGTGACGAACCCCAACGCCAGACTGCGCAGAGAAGATAACGAATAAATATCTCTGTGGTTATTTTTGCTAAATAAAAGTTAAATAAACCCCCCAAAAAAATTCATCTGTTCCTGTGCCTGATCCACCCAAGTTGAATCTGTCCCATCATGAGAAATTCCCCCCAAGGAGTCCCCCACTGTAACTTGCTTCCCATACAACTACCTCACCCCCGACACCTGTGTCTCGCCATTGTCCACCACCTCCTCAGACAACACTGGTAAATCCCCACTGTCAGCACACGGAAACAGCAAAAGGTCTTGCGAATTAGGGCAGAGAATGTTCTGGGCTAGCACATCAGGGAAGGGGTGACTATGGGGTTCCAGGGAGTACGTGACCACATGCAATATCCATTTAAAAGTCATGCCACACTTGATCTAGCTCATAATTGACAATTTTACCGGTTGATGCTAAATTTTTAAGTTGGGGTCCTGCGTCGTCATTCTAACTACATCCGGCTGTTGTCACCACCACACACGCTAGCCCCAGGGGGCACTCCCTGGCTCTTCCAGCTCAACCTCCTTCCCCCCAGCCTGCCCCCCACCTACAGGCCTCTCTCCAATTCCAGTTTCCAGTTTTATTTGCGCAAACTGCACACATTTTTATTTTTGGGGATAGGTGTGAAAAATAATATTACTTGCGAATCTATATTGCCCAACATTGGATACGGTAGCAAGTAGAAGACCAAACACATGCTGCCCACAGGGTTCCGCAAATTCCTGGTCCACCCGCAAATTCCTTGTCCACAATGTCAAGGAGGTCGAGGTTCTGTGATGAGCAACAAGTCCTTCTGTACTGAATCGCAGACAAAGTCTCCATCTAAGAACCTACAGACCATTGTGGAGAGAGCGGCACAGCTCGCCATCAAAGTGACTAACCCCAATGCCAGACTCCGCAGAGAAGATAAAGAATAAATATCTCTGTGGTTATTTTTGCTAAATAAAAGTTAAATAAACCCCCCAAAAATTCATCTGTTCCTGTGCCTGATCCACCCAAGTTGAATCTGTCCCATCATGAGAAATTCCCCCCAAGGAGTCCCCACTGTAACTTGCTTCCCATACAACTACCTCACCCCCCCGACACCTGTGTCTCGCCATTGTCCACCACCTCCTCAGACAACACTGGTAAATCCCCACTGTCAGCACACACGGAAACAGCAAAAGGTCTTGCGAATTGGGGCAGAGAATGTTCTGGGCTAGCACATCAGAGAAGGGGTGACTATGGGGTTCCAGGGAGTACGTGACCACATGCAATCTCCATCTAAAAAGTCATGCCACACTTGATCAAGCTCATAATTGACAATTGTACCGGTTGATGCTAAATTTTTAAGTTGGGGTCCTGCGTCGTCATTCTAACTACATCCGGCTGTTGTCACCACCACACACGCTAGCCCAGGGGGCACTCCTCTGGCTCTTCCAGCTCAACCTCCTTCCCCCAGCCTGCCCCCCCCATTTTATTTGCAAACTGCATACATTTTTATTTTTGGGATAGGTGTAATAATATTACTTGCGAATCTATATTGCCCAACATTGGATACGGTAGCAGAAGACCAAACACATGCTGCCCACAGGGCAAATTCCTGGCAAATTCCTGTCCACAATGTCAAGGAGTCGAGGTTCTGTTGATGAGCAACAAGTCCTTCTGTACTGAAATCGCCGACAAACGTCTCCATCTAAGAACCTACAGACCATTGTGGAGAGAGCGGCACAGCTCGCCATCAAAGTGACGAACCCCAACGCCAGACTGCGCAGAGAAGATAACGAATAAATATCTCTGTGGTTATTTTTGCTAAATAAAAGTTAAATAAACCCAAAAAAAAAAATTCATCTGTTCCTGTGCCTGATCCACCCAAGTTGAATCTGTCCCATCATGAGAAAGTCCCCCCAAGGAGTCCCCCACTGTAACTTGCTTCCCATACAACTACCTCACCCCCCGACACCTGTGTCTCGCCATTGTCCACCACCTCCTCAGACAACACTGGTAAATCCCACTGTCAGCACACGGAAACAGCAAAGGTCTTGCGAATTGGGGCAGAGAATGTTCTGGGGCTAGCACATCAGGAAGGGGTGACTATGGGGTTCCAGGGAGTACGTGACCACATGCAATATCCATTTAAAAAGTCATGCCACACTTGATATAGCTCATAATTGACAATTGTACCGGTTGATGCTAAATTTTTAAGTTGGGGTCCTGCGTCGTCATTCTAACTACATCCGGCTGTTGTCCACCAACACGCTAGCCCCAGGGGGCACTCCCTGGCTCTTCCAGCTCAACCTCCTTCCCCCCAGCCTGCCCCCCACCTACAGGCCCTCTCTCCCAATTCAGTTTCCAGTTTTTATTGCGGCAACTGCATATTTTTTATTTTTGGGATAGGTGTGAAAAATAATATTACTTGCGAATCTATATTGCCCAAACATTGGATACGGTAGCAAGTAGAAGACCAAACACCATGCTGCCCACAGGGGTTCCGCAAATTCCTTGTCCACAATGTCAAGGAGGTCGAGGTTCTGTTGATGAGCAACAAGTCCTTTCTGTACTGAAATCGCCGAAAACGTCTCCATCTAAGAACCTACAGACCATTGTGGAGAGAGCGGCACAGCTCGCCATCAAATGAGGAACCCCAACGCCAGACTCCGCAGAGAAGATAACGAATAAATATCCTCTGTGGTTATTTTTTGCTAATAAAAGTTAAATAAACCCCCCAAAAAATTCATCTGTTCCTGTGCCTGATCCACCCAAGTTGAATCTGTCCCATCATGAAAATTCCCCCCAAGGAGTCCCCACTGTAACTTGCTTCCTACAAACTACTCACCCCCCGACACCTGTGTCTCGCATTTGTCCACCACCTCCTCAGACAACACGGTAAATCCCACTGTCGCCACGGAAACAGAAGGGTCTTGCGAATTGGGGCAGAGAATGTTCTGGGCTAGCACATCAGAGAAGGGGTGACTATGGGGTTCCAGGGAGTACGTGACTACATGCAATCTCCATCTAAAAAGTCAGCACACTTGATCAATCTCATAATTTACGACTGTACCGGTTGATGCTAAATTTTTAAGTTGGGGTCCTGTTCGTCATTTAACTCCATCCGGCTGTTGTCACCACACACACGCTAGCCCAGGGGGCACTCCTCTGGCTCTTCCAGCGAAACCTCCTTCCCCAGCCTGCCCCCCACCTAAGGCCCTCTCTCCAAACAATTTACGTCTTTGTCTATCTTTCTCTCTCTCCACATTTTACAGATAGCTTGCCATATACAGTTTTAAACTGAGTATATACATACCACAGTTGATCATCTCATATTTTACTACTGTCCGGTTGATGCTAAATTTTTAAGTTGGGGTCCTGTGTCGT
>ONZH01019342.1:0-151030 GCA_900303285.1 Rhinella marina | reverse complement strand
TGCACCCAGACATGCTTCCCCTGCTTTCCCAGTTGCATTCCAGCAGTGTTGGCATCCTTTTCTGAGGTTTCAGGGTGGACTTGGTGACCTCCAAGTGGTCGAATTGAGATTTCCAAGTGGCGAGCATTTTTTTCCCATAGACTTTAATGGGATTCGATATTCGGTCGAATAGTCGAATATCGCGGTCTATTCGAATCGAATTTCGAACTTTCGAATATTTCACTACTCGCTCATCTCTAGTGAGGAGGACTATGACATAGTGGGAATAACTGAGACATGGCTGGATGATACCTATGACTGGGCAGTCAACGTACAGGGTTACAGTCTGTTTAGAAAGGATCGCAAAAACCAGAGAGGGGTAGCGGTTTGCCTTTATGTAAAGTCCTGTCTAAAGCCCACACCCCGGGAAGATATAAGTGAGGGACATGAAGATGTGGAATCACTGTGGGTAGAAATAAACGGAGCCAAAAACAATAATAAAATACTAATAGGACTTTATTATAAACCTCCTAATATTCCAGAGCCCATAGAAAATCTACTTCTAAACGAAATAGACGAGGTGGCAAATCATAATGAGGTCGTTATTATGGGGGATTTCAACTACCCAGATATAGACTGGAAAACTGAAACCTGTACATCTCATAAAGGAAACAGGTTCTTGGAAATAACCAAAGACAATTACCTTTCCCAACTGGTTCAGGACCCGACTAGAGGGACGGCCATACTGGACTTAGTATTAACCAATAGACCTGACAGAACAACACATGTGCAGGTCGGGGGACACCTGGGAAATAGTGACCATAATATAATAACCTTCCAACTGTCATTCAAAAGAGCATTTCTTCAGGGAGGAACAAAAATACCAAACTTCAAAAATGCAAAATTTAGCCAACTAAGAGAGGCCATAGGCCTAACTAACTGGGACAAAATCCTCAAAAATAAAAATACAGCCACAAAATGGGATATTTTTAAAAGCATCCTAATATCTAATTGTGAGAGGTACATACCTTATGGGAATAAAAGGTTAAGGAGCAAGAAAAAAACCAATGTGGATAAATAGAGCTGTAAAGAAAGCAATAAATGACAAGCAGAAAGCATTTAAATCACTAAAACAGGAGGGGAGCGAGGAAGTATTGAAAAACTACAAGGAAAAAAATAGAATATGTAAAAGACAAATAAAAACAGCCAAACTAGAGACCGAGAGATTAATCGCCAAAGAGAGTAAAATTAACCCTAAAATGTTCTTTAATTATATAAATGGTAAAAAGCATAAACCTGAAGTTGTCGGCCCCTTACAGAGTAATGAGGGGGGAGTTGCAGAGAGCGATGAGGAGAAAGCAAAGCTACTAAATATCTTTTTCTCCGCTGTATTCACTGAGGAAAATAAACTGTCAGATGAAATGCAGAATATAAAAGTAAATTCCCCATTAAAAGTGCCCTGTCTGACCCAGGAAGAAGTAGAGCTGCGTCTTAAAAAGATTAAAATAGACAAATCGCCAGGACCGGATGGCATACACCCACGTATCCTAAGAGAATTAAGTAATGTCATCGCTAGACCCTTATTTCTGATATTTAAGGACTCTATACTGAAAGGGAGTGTTCCACAGGATTGGCGCATAGCAAATGTGGTGCCAATATTCAAAAAGGGTCCAAAAACAGAGCCCGGGAACTATAGGCCGGTAAGTTTAACATCTGTCCTGGGTAAACTGTTTGAGGGTTTTCTAAGAGATGCTATCTTGGAGTACCTCATTGAAAATAAGCAAATTACTCCATATCAGCATGGCTTCATGAGGGATCGGTCATGTCAAACCAATTTAATCAGTTTCTATGAGGAGGTAAGTTCTAGACTGGACCACAGTGAATCAATGGATGTCGTATATCTGGACTTCTCCAAAGCATTTGACACTGTACCACATAAAAGGTTAGTATATAAAATGAGAATGCTTGGCCTGGGAGAAAATGTCTGTATGTGGGTAAGTAACTGGCTCAGTGATAGAAAACAGAGGGTGGTTATTAATGGTACATACTCAGATTGGGTCACTATCACTAGTGGGGTACCACAGGGGTCAGTATTGGGCCCTATTCTCTTCAATATATTTATTAATGATCTTGTAGAAGGCTTGCACAGTAAAATATCAATTTTTGCAGATGACACTAAACTGTGTAAAGTAATTAACACAGAAGAGGACAGTACACTGCTACAGATGGATCTGGATAGACTGGAGGCTTGGGCAGAGGAGTGGCAGATGAGGTTTAACACTGACAAATGTAAGGTTATGCATATGGGAAGGAATAATGCAAGTCACCAGTACATACTAAATGGTAAAATATTGGGTAACTCTGACATGGAAAAGGACCTAGGAATTTTAGTGAACAGAAAACTAAGCAGCAGAAACCAGTGTCAGACAGTTGCTGCCAAGGCCAATAAGATAATGGGTTGCATCAAAAGAGGCATAGATGCCCGTGATGAGAACATAGTCCTGCCACTTTACAAATCACTAGTCAGACCACACATGGAGTACTGTGTACAGTTCTGGGCTCCTGTGAACAAGGCAGACATAGCAGAGCTGGAGAGGGTTCAGAGGAGGGCAACTAAAGTAATAACTGGAATGAGTGGACTACAGTACCCAGAAAGATTATCAAAATTAGGGTTATTCACTTTAGAAAAAATACGACTGAGGGGAGATCTAATAACTATGTATAAATATATCAGAGGTCAGTACAGAGATCTCTCCCATCATTTATTTATCCCCAGGATTGTGACTGTGACGAGGGGACATCCTCTGCGTCTGGAGGAAAGAAGGTTTGTACACAAACATAGAAGAGTATTCTTTACGGTAAGAGCAGTGAGACTATGGAACTCTCTGCCTGAGGAGGTGGTGATGGTAAGTTCACTAAAAGAGTTCAAGAGAGGCCTGGATATATTTTTGGAGGGTAATAATATTACAGGTTATAGTTACTAGAGAGGGGTCGTTGATCCAGGGAGTAATTCCGATTGCCTGATTGGAGTCGGGAAGGAATTTTTTTCCCCTAAAGTGGGGAAAATTGGCTTCTACCTCACAGGGGGTTTTTGCCTTCCTCTGGATCAACTTATAGGAAAACAGGCCGAACTGGATGGACAGATGTCTTTTTTCGGCCTTATATACTATGTTACCAATTGAAATTATTATTTTTAGCCAAAAAGAAGTTAAATGCAATCATAAAAAAATTGACTCCAGAGCCATAAATAGCCTTAAGGCCCCATTCACACGACCGTGTGAATGGGGCAGTATCTATCCGCAAAATTGCAGGAATAGATGCGGCCCCATTCACCTCTATGGGGCCGGGAGCCGTGGCACAAAGCTAGCTCCGTGCCGCGGCTCTTTTGAAGCATGTCCTATACTTGTCCGTGCACACGGACAAGTATAGGCATTTTCAATGGGGCCGCCCAGCGTGTGTTCGGAGCGCTGCGGAACACACCCTGGGCAGCCCCCGTATATTTGCGGGTCCGCAATAATGCAGACCCGCAAATATACGTTCGTGTGAATGGACCCTAAAGCTACATATTAGTGTTTTTTCTTATTTCATTTCACATACTGTATATCTGTATAATCTCATTATACCTTGTTTAGAAGTCAAATATTAATCTCTGAGGGTTATTTTATGCGCTTATATAGCGCTGATGTATTCTGCAGCACTTTACAGACATTAGCATCAAGCTATCCTAAAAGGGGGTCACAATCTAAGTTCCCTATCAGTATGTCTTTGGAGCGTGGGAGGAAACCCATGCAAGCACAGGGAGAACATTCAAACTCCACGCACATGTTGTCCTTGGAACCTAGAACCCCAGCGCTGCAAGGCACCCGTACTAACCACTGAGCTATCATGCTGCAACCTTTCAGTGCTTGATGTTTGTATAAACTTCTGATAGGGCTGTTCGTCTTATCCACTGGTCCAACCAATAAATTTATTTATTATCTGCCATTGTTTAACCCTTAGGATACCAGTGCCATACATGTACGGCACTGGGGCGATACGGACACATGGCGCCCGCTCGCACGTGCGGTGGGCGTCATGGCTGGCAAGTCTCTGCTGTTTCTAACAACAGAGACTTGCAGGTACATACCGCAATCGGCGGTTCCCTCTTCAGCAATTAGATGCCGTGGTCCATGAAATCACAGCATCTGGTGTACAGACGCCCCATGTGGTCAAATGGGGTGTCTGTACACGATCTGAAAGCTATAAACCTCGCTGATGAGGTTTACAGCTTTCAAAGTGCAATTCTTATTCTGGTCACTAGATGGCAGGTCAGGATAAGAAATGAGCAAATTTGGTTTTTAATTCAATATTAAAAAACCCTGATTGCTCCTAAAGAAAAAAGAAAAAACACAATCTATTTGCTCATATTTGAGCTTTAAAATAATCACAATTTTTTTTAAAAAAAATGTTAAAAAAAATATATAAAAAATATAAAAGTTTAAATCACCCCCCTTTCCGTATAATTAAAAAATAAAAACCTAAATAACAGTAAATATAGACATCATGGTTATCACCGTGACCGAAAACGCCCGTACTTTTAAAATATATTAAAAAAATTCCAATACGGCGAATTGTGTGTCGCTTTTTTTTTTTCTAAAAAAAATTAAATAAAAAGTTATCAAAAAGTCATACACACCCCAGAATGGTATCAATAAAAACTTCAGATCGCCCCGCAAAAAATGAGCCCCCATACAGCTACGTACACATAAATACCAAAAAGTTATAGGGGTCAAGATATGACAAAAAATAAAAAAATGTCCAACTTTATAATTATTTTAGCACTATCAAAACGCAGATAAAACTATACATATTAGGTATCGCCGGATTTGTACTGACCAGTAGAATGAAAGTAACTGGTCAGTTTTAATGAACTTCGAACGCCGTAAATAAAAAACCCGTAGAACTGTAGCGGAATAGCTTTTTTTTTTTTTGCAATTTCACCCGATTTGGAATTTTTTTCCCGCTTCCCACTACACCATATGCAATATTAAATGGTGGCATTGGAAAGTGAAACTTGTCCCACAAAAAACAAGCCCTCATACAGCTATGTGAACAGAAAAATAAAACAGTTATGGCTGTTTGAAGGCAGGGAGCGCAAAACGAAAACGCATAACCAAAAAAACCTCCGGTACTGAAAGGGTTAATAATGGTCCTCATAAATGGTCCTATAAAGCAGTGATTTTCAACCAGTGTGCCTCCAGCTGTTGCAAAACTACAACTCCCATCATGCCCAGGCAGCCTACAGCTATCAGCCTACAGAAGGGCATGGTGGGAGTTGTAGTTTTGCAACAGCTGGAGGCACACTGGTTGAAAATCACTGCTATAAAGGAGCAGAAGAAGGTAGCGCTGGTGTGAAAGCAGCCTTACTTTGCATTAAACTTGTCTTTGATCATTTGCTGTTTAACCTCTTAATGGCCAAGCCAGATTTTGGAAATCTGGTTGGTCACTGTATTAGAGAATAACTACATAAAGGTTTTACACATTCAAGAAATTCTGACATAGTTTTTTCATTAAATACAGTTCTTTACTTAGATGTTAAAACCTAACCGATACGATTTGCGTATATTTATTAAAAATTAAAAAATCTATGAAAATTTGTAAAAAAAAAATCATTTTTTCTTATTTTCAACTGCAGTATTTCACATACACAGCATTCCAAATTATTATTCAAATTGGATTTAAGTGTCATAAAGATGTAATATTTTGGTTTTTCAATTAAGCTCATGGATGGTATTGTGTCTCAGGGCTCTTTGGATCCCTAAAGTCAATCTCAAACACCTGTGATAATTAGTTTGTCAGGTAAGCCCAATTATATAGTTAATATGGTTGAAAAAAGACATAAGTTCATCAAGTTCTACCAAGGGATAAAACAGTTCTTACAGTAAAGAAGCTTTGACGCTTCTGTAGACTGAACTTTTTCTTCTCCAGTCGGAGGCAGTGCCCCCTTGTCTTTTTACATGGAAAAGTTTTTTACCGTAATTTTTGTATGGGCCATTTATATATTTGTATAGGTTAATCATGTCCCCCCTTAGACGTCTCTTCTCAAGCCTAAATAAATTCAATTCTTTTAATCTTTCTTCATAACTAAGACCCTCCAGGCCCCTTATCAGTTTAGTCGTACTCCTCTGTACTTTTTCCAGCTGCAGTGCAGTGGACTGGTGCCCAGAACTGAACTACATATTTCAGATGAGGCCGCACCAACGGTAAAGTGGTAATATTACATGCCTACCCCACGAGTTTAATGCATGTCTGGTGGATAACACTTGTGGAGTATACTTTAGTAAATAAATATATATATATGTATATATATGTATATAGATATATATATATATATATATATATATATATATATATATATATATATATATAAGCGAGGCAGCACTCCAATGTAATAAAAATGAAGGACACTTTATTCCCAGAAATGCGACGTTTTGGCCTACTCCATGAGGCCTTTCTCAAGCACCCATGGCCGACCCAGGAGAAGATCTTGAAAAAGTCCTTGGGTTTCTGCAACTCGTTGGAGCAGCCTCAGGTTTTAACATCAACACAGATAAATCTGAGTTGTTACCTTTGTTCACACCATCATCGAGGTTGTACCTGCCATCCTCATGTAGCCAAATCCTAGTGCCGACTCGTTTGTAACTTATCTGGGTGTTAAAATAGGGAAGGTACCCAGCTCCTTGTATAATTTGAACTATGTCCCACTATTTAAAACCATAACTAAAGATCTATGGAGATAGCAGAACCTCCCGCTATCCCTTACGGGTAGATGTCAGCTACTCAAGAGGGTGTGTTTCCCGAAATTACTCTATTATCTTCAAATGCTGCCAATGTTGTTAAAACACTCGGACATTAAGGTGCTTCAATCCACTTTTTTCAGTTTTTTTTTGGTCAAGAAAAAGGCCATGGATAGCGCTGACTAAACTTATGCTACCTAGAAGCAAGGGGGGACTACGTAAATGTGCCTACCTTAGATTATACAATCTAACCTGTTTATTCAGACACTCCATCAACTGGGTACATCATACCCATTACTATTTTAACCTATTTTAATCTATTGGAACAACAGTTGCCGTCCCCATGTCCAATGGTAAATCTGTTACACATGAGGAGATCTGCTATGGCAACCCATTTAAAATCCTTGTCGAATTATCAGATATACCATGATAGCTTGGAGAGAGGTACGTAAAATAATGGGATACCTGGAAACATCCAGAATTTCCCCAAGGGATGCAGAATAAATTGTTTGAAAGATAGCGACAGGGAGGAATACATACTTTTTTAGATCTTCTACAGACTTCAGAGGGTAAATATCTTACGTTTACTGAACTATGTTCTAAGTATAAACTTAGTGCATCACAATATCTGTGATATCGGCAGGCAGTCCATTTTTGCCGCCAGAAGCTACAAGAAGTTGCCTCAGAATGTAATAATACCTTCCTAGTGAAGTTTCTGGGTTCTACAAATAATAAACAGCCCTTTACTTAGCTATTTCAGCTTCTTAGGGAAACAGGAAAAAAACATGAGGCCACCTTGTTCAAAAATGGAAGAAGAAATGGATATTAAAATCGCAACAGCAGACATCTTGAAGGGATGAAGTAGGGTGTGTAGAGCAGTGTCTTGTGAACGGTAGAGGGAATCTCACTATCACTTGATACACTCAGCAATATATGCATTTAATTTCCCCTGTAAATCTGAGAATCCTGATCATCTGGAGGCATGCCCTAAGTGTGGATTGGCAGAAGCAGATCTGGTCCATTACATTTGTCAATCTCCCCAAACACAAATTTTTGGAAGGAAGTAGTGGATTACATTGTTGATACATGGAGACAAAGACTATCCCTTTCTCCGAAGATGTTACTCTTTCATGTCTTTGCAGAGGACCATAAACCCCATCTGAATGTGGATGCAGCCTTGTTGGTGGCCATGAGAGGTCTTCTACTACATTGGTTGAAGCCAATTGTACCAATGATATCTGAAGTTATATCTCAGATGACACACTTTATGCATATGGATAAGTTTGATACAGAAACACAAATAGATAAAAATACTACTGATTTCTTTTGTAAATGGAAGACGTTTATTAAAAAACATATACCACAAGCTGACCTTAAGTCTCTTATGCAAGCTTTCCAATTTACAGAATGGTATGCCAAAGTAATGTTGAAAAGCACACTGGGAAAACTATACATAGGGACAGATTCTGCTAAATGATCCTTAACCCCTTCGCGACCGGAGCTTTTTTCGGTTCTGCATTTTCGTTTTGCGCTCCCTGCCTTCAAACAGCCATAACTCTTTTATTTTTCTGTTCACATAGCTGTATGAGGGCTTGTTTTTTGCGGGACAAGTTGTACTTTCCAACGCCACCATTTAATATTGCATACGGTGTAGTGGGAAGCGGGAAAAAAATTCCAAACCGGGTGAAATTGCAAAGAAAACGCTATTCCGCTACAGTTCTACGGGTTTCTTATTTACAGCGTTCGATGTGCATTAAAACTGATCCGTTACTTTCATTCTACTGGTCAGTACGAATCCGGCAATACCTAATATGTATAGTTTTTCCTGCGTTTTCATAGTGATAAAATAATTAGAAAGTTGCCCTTTTTTTTTTTTTTTTCCTTCAAATCTTGACCCCTATAACGTTTTGGTATTTTTGTGTACAGAGCTGTATGGGGGCTCATTTTTTGCGGGACGATCTGAAGTTTGTATTGATACCATTCTGGGGTGTGTATGACTTTTTGATCACTTTTTATTTAATTTTTTTTTAGAAAAAAAAAGCGACAAAAAACAGCAAATCGCCATTTGGACGCTTTTTTCCGCCACACAATTCGCCGTATTGGAATTTTTTTTTTTTATTTCAAAAGTACGGGCGTTTTCGGTCACGGTGATACCCATGATGTCTATATTTATTGTTATTTAGGTATTTATTTTTTACTTATACGGAAAGGGGGGTGATTTGAACTTTTACATCTTTTTTATTTTTTATATATTTTTTAACATTTTTTTTTTAATTTTTTTTTACTATTAGAAAGCTCAAATATGGGCTTATATATTGTGGCTTTTTTTTTTTTCTTTATGAGCAATTCTGGGTTTTATAGACTCAGAAAACCATGAATTGCTCATTTCTTATCCTGGCCTGCCATCTAGTGGCCAGAATAAGAATTGCAGTTTGAAAACTGTAATCCTCACCAGCGAGGATTACAGTTTTCATATGGTGTACAGACACCCCGATTGGCCACATGTACGGCGCTGGTCGCGAAGGGGTTAAATTGATGAGGTTAATGTAAATGTTTGATCTTACCAGACATCCGGAGGGGAGGAGCTTGGGAGGGATGGGGGTTTTCTATTGATACATTTTTGTATTTTGTTGAAGTGAAAATGACCTCAGCAAAGTATATAGAGCTTCTGACTAACCACTTTCTTCCATGGTAAAAAAAGAAAAACCATGCCTTCCATAGCAAATTCATCTTCATGCATGACAATGCACATTGCATGCTCCAGAGAATGTCTCTGAGTCTTTGGCTCCTATGGATCTAAAAGGAGAGAAACTTATGGTGTGGTGACCATCCTCCCCTGACCTCAACCTTATCGAGAACTAGGGATGAGTGAATCTAGACCACCACATTCGGGGCCTTACCGGACATTTGGGTGTCCATGTACCAAACCCGAACCTGGATTTTGGCGCCATAGTCCGTGTCCAGGTTCATACTTTAAATAAAACTTGCTGAAAGGCTGCAGAGCAGCTAATCAACAAGTGATTAAGCTGTGGGCACTTGGAAGCCATCGTAGTCACGCCTAGTGTTGGCATGGCTGTGATTTGCTGGCGCACCATGTGACCGTGCATGCATAAATGCTCTGACTAGTGTAGGAACGGAGAGTGTTAAGCTTTTATTAGTTTTAAAAAGTGTGCTGGTGACCTGTAGGCATTATTGATAGGTGCAATACAGATCCTTTAAAGGGGTTCTGCAGTTGTTTAAAACTGATGATCAGAATCTGATCGGCGGGGGTCTGACACCCAGGACCCGCCGATCAGCTGTTTGAGAAGGCGGCGGCGCTGCAGGACCACCACGGCCTTCTCTGTGTTTTCCTCAGGCCCAGTGACGTCACAACTAGTATCACTGGCCTGGGCGGGGCTAACCTCCATTCATGTGAGCAGAGCTTAGTCCCGCCCAGGCCAGTGATACTAGTCGTGACGTTACTGGGCCTGAGGAAAACGCCGATCAGATGCTGATGATCAGTTAAACAACTGCAGAACCCCTTTAACCAGTGAGACAGAAATACCATACTTAAATGGGTTGCCCGGGTTTAGAGGTGAACCCGGACATACCCAGGATTTCACCCAGGCAGCCTGTCTGACAAGAGCATCGGAGCATTTCATGCTTCGCAGGACAAGGCATTTTGCCCAGTTCCGGTAAAGAACTGGGCTCTGCCAGGCGGAGGCTTCTGCCCAACAGTGAGCCCGGTGACATCACTGGCACTGATGGGTGAGCTTTAGCGCTGTCCTAGCCAGTAAAACGGCTAGGGCAGCGCTAAAGCCGGCCCATCAGAGCCGGTGACGTCACAGAACACACTGCTGGGCGGAAGCCTCCGCCAGGCAGTGTGTGTTTATAAACAAAAGACCCCTTGTCCTGTGTGATCCAGTGCAGGGCAAGGGAGGGCATCGGAGCATGTAATGCTCTGATGCTGTTGTCAGGCAGGCTGCCTGGGTGAAATCCTGGGTATGTCCGGGTTCAGCTCCAAACCTGGACAACCCCTTTAATCTTTCTGTTCAGTCTGAGGGTGACCTGTTTGCATCTTTTTCAGTGCAATCTTACTCTTTAGCACTAGTGAGAGGGTTAATAGTTAATCAGTCTGTTAATTGTGTGGGTGAGACATACCTATTTTTTGTTGAAAAAAACTTGTCAAAGGGATATAACAGTTATTCAGCCGTTGTGTCCAACTATTTATTTATTTTCCTCTTTTGCATCCGTGATACTGATACACAATTTTTCATCTGTCAGGGAATTTTGTGGGTGACTAACAAAATGAGGAGAGCATCAACTAGCGGACATGGCAGTGGTCGTGGTGTTGCTGTTGTTTGTGGTTGTGGAGCTCCTGATGCAGGGAGAGGACGTTGTCTATCTATGCCAGCTACGTGCCCAAATGAAACACCTTCCTCTGGTACACACAGGCGACAGGAAATTGTGACATTTTGTAGGCCCAAATACTGCTCTGAGAATGAAGGAGCCAGAACAAGTAGAGGCGGTAGTAGATTGGATGGCTGAGAGTGCCTCCAGTTCCTTCACATTGTCTTCCACCTGGTCCACTGTTGTAAGCGCAGAGTTGGCACTGGTGGCCCTCGGGCATTCCTCTTCCACCTCAACCCTTTGCACATCAGCCAAGCAGTCTGAGCCACAAGTCATGCAGCAGTCACTTATGCTTTTTGATGACTCTGCTGGTGGGGTTTTCATGGGCCATCCACCTAGCCCTTCCCCAGAAGTGACAGAGATTGAGTGCGCAGATGCCCAACCACTTAAGTTTCGGGATGAGGACGTGGAAGAACCACCGCAGCACGTCTCTGATGACAAACCACAGGTGTCAATTGCTGGGACTTTCTGCAGTGTGCAGACCGGCCAGGAAGGCAGGGGTGAGGAGTGGGTGGAAGATGATGGGGAGGATGATGAGGTCCTATACCTCACATGGCATCCAGGTTATGCCAGTGATGTGTGCAGTTTGGAGGAAGAGGAGGGGGGGGGGCATGCAGCGCCAGCCATACAGCAAAAGAGGGAGCAGGGTGCAAAAGCAGAGCGGCCGTCCCCCAGCCAGTACGCCTGCTACTGCCCAATGCTCCAAGAGATATAGAACACCAATGCTGACTCAAAGGAGTTTCCTGGTGTAGCAGTGGCGCTGACAGGACACAGGTGGTTTGCACGCTGTGCAGTCAGAGCCTTAAGCGAGGCATAAATGTTCTCAACACCTCAGGCTCTTTCTGCTCCCTGGAAATAGACGATGTGGCAGCCACACCACCACCACCACCACTGCCATCCAGCATGTCCACACTGTCCCATGGAAGCTTTCAGCTGTCCATCCAACAAACACTGGAGAGAAAGAGAAAGTATCCCCTACCCACCCATGAGCCCTGGCTCTGAATGCCAGCATTTCAAAACTGCTGGCCTTTGAAATGCTGCCATTCCGTCTGGTGGAGACAGACAGTTTTAGAAATGTAATTACAGCAGCTGTCCCACAGTATGTGGTTTCCAACTGCCACTACTTTTCAAGGTGAGCTATCCCGGCACCAACAAGTGGCGGAAAAAATCAGGTGTGTGTTGTGCAATGCCATCGGTGACAGGGTCCACATAACCACCGACATGTGGACCAGTAAGTATGGGCAGGGACGTCATATCTCCCTAACTGCCCACTGGGTAAATGTAATGGCAGCTGAGCTTGAGGCAGACATCGGTTTGGAGCATGTCCTACTGCCACTGAGGTTTGCTGGACGTTTCTTTGTTCCTCCTGTTGCCACCTCCTCCTTCTCTGCTTCCTCCTCCGGTTCTACTGCCTCATCACGTCAGAGCAACACCTGCAACACCAACTTCAATACAGCCAAGGGGAAACGACAGCAGGCTGTTATGAAACTCATATGCCTCCAGCCAGGCCTGGTGGTGTGCGACAATGGGCCAAATCTCGTACCGGCTCTGGGGCTAGCCGGTTTGAAGCACATGCTTTGCCTGGCGCATGCTGAACTTGGTGGTGCAGAGGTTCCTCAAGAATTACCCAGACATGTCAGAGCTGCTGCAGAAAGTGAGGTGCTGCATATGTGATGTTGGAGAGACTGTCCAAGCAGCAGCAAGCAATAGTGCAGTTTCAGCTGCAGCACGCACATGAATCGTTCTGCAGAACAGCAACTTTTCACCACCAACAGGTGGGCCTCCATGCGGGACTTGTGTGCCATGTTGCACTGCTTCAAGTACTCCACCAACATGGCCAGTGGTGATGACGCTGTCATCAGCCTTACTATCCCACTTCTATGTCTCATTGAAAAAACGCTTCGGGTGCTGATGTATGAGGATGTGGCACAGGAGGAAGAGGAGGAGAAACGGGGATCATTCCCACGGTTATCAGGCCAGTCATCCACAGGTTTCTCTGAGGGTGGGTTCCTGCACCAACAGCGGCCAGGTACCCAACTGTCCAGCTAGGGCACAGTTTTGGAAGATGAGGAGGATGATGATGATCCCTGTTGACAGCAGGTTGGCACCCAAATCAGCTCATGGGCATCACTGCAGCGTGGCGTGTTGTTGCCTCTGGGCAGCCTAGCACTCATGGTGGTACAATACTTGTCCACACGTCTGCATGTACCGACTGATGGTTCTGTCCTGTTTAACTTCTGGGTTTCCAAATTGGCTTGCCATTTACGCCTTAGAGGTGCTGGCCTATCTTGCGGCAAGTGTATTGTCTGAATGTGTGTTTAGCACGGCAAGGGGAGTGATCAGGTTCATTAAAATTAACCAGGCATGGATCTCGCAGGACTTTTCTATACCTTGGCCAGGTAGCGAGGTATACCAGTTGCCAGTGTAGTACTCCGGCGTAGTTTGTGCATTCTCTTTGTTATTTCCCAATGTTTTAGGCCTCCACAAACAAAAAAAAAAAAACATAAAATTGGTGACGAGATTGCTATGTCTTATATTGGCAGAGTAGAGCAGTATATCGGGCTTACCTAACTATTTTCTTACTCCAGCGCAGTTTGTGCATTCTCTTTGCTATTTCCCAATGTTTTGGTGCATCCACAAACCAAAAAACAGAAAAAGAAATAAAAAACAAGATTTAAAAAAAACAAAAAATAAGTTTGATGGCCTCCTTTGCCTCTTCCGTCTGCAGTGCCACGTCCGCCTCCTCCATCTGCACCGCCACATCCGCCTCCTCCTCCACTTGGACTTCCGCCTCCAGGCTGAAGATTGTTATGTTTTATATTGGCAGAGTAGAGAAGTATACCGGGTGCACCTAGCCATTGTTGTACTCCATCGCAGTTTATGCATTCTCTTTGCTATCTCCCAATGTTTTGTGGTCGACAGTTACCAACCCGACAAAAAAATTTAGAATACTAAAAGGACGACCCATTTTGAATCCATTCAAATGGGAGAGGAAAATATTCTGTGTAGTGTGTCTGTGAAAGTCATTAATTTTTTTAGGAACACATTGAGCTTGCTGTGTAAGTGGGCTGTGTATAAGTGGAGTTTGAAGAACCGGAGTTTAAGACAAGGAGGAAAAAGTAAGGTTGGAGGGATTTTCCTTGTTGGTAACTTGATCTGAGCTGGTCCTTTAACTACAGCAAAACCACATCTTATCACATATTTACTGTTTTTCTGTACTGTACATCCCCATCTAGCAGGTGCTCCATGCACAATGCTACTAAGTGTGTGTCCTGTGCAATGTATGCATGCCTTGAAGAGCCATTCGAGGGTGAATACATTTGCACTAGATGCAATCACGTTGCATATTTGGAAGCCCAGATCTTGGATCTAAATAAGCAGCTTGGCATACTTAGGGGCATTGAACACCTGGAGAGAGGCTTAGACCTCACAGTGCAGGCACTGGATGGGGTCAGTGAAGAGGAGGAGGATGGAGATGGGCAAGAGCAGGACTATCAAGTCAGCAGCTGGGTAAATGTAGTAAGAAGGGGTAGAGGGAAAAGTGCCAGGGAGGCTAGTCCTGAGCTGGAACGCCCTAGTAAATATGCCTGTTTGGCTGATATTAGGGATGAAAGCCCAGGACCAGCGACACTGCAGCAGGCCGTTTCTCCTAGTAACCAGGAGGATGACCGCTGCAGGAAGGATGGGAAAAGGAGAGCAGCAAAGGACAGACAGATACTGGTGGTAGGGGACTCTATTATTAGGAGGACAGACAGGGTCATCTGTCGCCGAGACCGTGAATGCCGAACAGTGTGTTGTCTCCCGGGTGCTCGGGTTCGGCATATTGCGGACCGGATTGACAGATTGCTGGGTGGGGCTGGGGAAGACCCGGCGGTCAAGGTACACGTTGGCACCAGTGACAAAGTCAGGGGGAGATGGAAGGTCCTTAAAAATGATTTTAGGGAACTAGGTGAGAAGCTAAAGTCCAGGACCTCCAAGGTAGTGTTTTCAGAAATACTACCAGTGCCACGTCTTGTAGAAAGCTTGCACAGTAAAATATCAATTTTTGCAGATGACACTAAACTGTGTAAAGTAATTAACACAGAGGAGGACAGTGCACTGCTGCAGCAGGATCTGGATAGACTGGAGGCTTGGGCAGAAAAGTGGCAGATGAGGTTTAACACTGACAAATGTAAGGTTATGCATATGGGAAGGAATAATGCAAGTCACCAGTACATACTAAATGGTAAAGCATTGGGTAACTCTGACATGGAAAAGGACCTAGGAATTTTAGTGAACAGCAAACTAAGCTGCAGAAACCAGTGTCAGACAGCTGCTGCCAAGGCCAATAAGATAATGGGTTGCATCAAAAGAGGCATAGATGCCCGTGATGAGAACATAGTCCTGCCACTTTACAAATCACTAGTCAGACCACACATGGAGTACTGTGTACAGTTCTGGGCTCCTGTGAACAAGGCAGACATAGCAGAGCTGGAGAGGGTTCAGAGGAGGGCAACTAAAGTAATAACTGGAATGGGTGGACTACAGTACCCAGAAAGATTATCAAAATTAGGGTTATTCACTTTAGAAAAAAGACAACTGAGGGGAGATCTAATAACTATGTATAAATATATCAGAGGTCAGTACAGAGATCTCTCCCATCATCTATTTATCCCGAGGACTGTGACTGTGACGAGGGGACATCCTCTGCGTCTGGAGGAAAGAAGGTTTGTACATAAACATAGAAGAGGATTCTTTACGGTAAGAGCAGTGAGACTATGGAACTCTCTGCCTGAGGAGGTGGTGATGGTAAGTTCACTAAGAGAGTTCAAGAAGGGCCTGGATGTATTTCTGGAGGGTAATAATATTATAGGTTATAGTTACTAGAGAGGGGTCATTGATCCAGGGAGTTATTCTGATTGCCTGACTGGAGTCGGGAAGGAATTTTTCCCCCTAAAGTGAGGAAAATTGGCTTCTACCTCACAGGGTTTTTTTTGCCTTCCCCTGGATCAACTTGTAGGAAAACAGGCTGAACTGGATGGACAGATGTCTTTTTTCGGCCTTACAAACTATGTTACTATGTTACTAGAGAGACAACGGGAGATTAGGGAGTTAAATAAGTGGCTCAGAGGCTGGTGCAGGAAGGAAGGGTTTGGGTTCATGGAGAACTGGGCCGACTTCTCTGTCGGCTACAGACTCTACAGTAGGGACGGACTGCACCTTAATGGGGAGGGTGCAACTGCCCTGGGGGAAAAAATGGTTAGACGGCTGGAGGAGCTTTTAAACTAGGATCTGGGGGGAGGGTGGGTGCCCATACTAATAAGGGGGTAGATAGAGAGTGGGTCATAGGAAGGAAAAGTGGGGGGTTAGTGGGGGCTGGACTTAGTAAGGAATGTAGGGAGAAGACTGTGCAAAACAACAACCAAAGTAACCCAAGAACCCCGGATATTCATAGTAACATAGTAACATAGTTTGTAAGGCCGAAAAAAGACATCTGTCCCTCCAGTTCAGCCTGTAAAAGATGAAATAAAAAAGGAAAAAAGAAAAATAGAAAAAAACAAAATCTTTAATGAAAGCATGCTGCCCCCCCCCCCCTTATTTTTATTCACCACGTACACCTCCATCTTTTTTCCTTTCTTCCCCTCCCCCAGCTCCAGACCTTTTTCATAAGTAATAGTAAATTGACAAACGGGGTAAAAAATGTACATAGACCTCCTAATTGTATATACACTAATGCCAGAAGCCTAACTAATAAAATTGGCGAACTGGAATTAGTGATGTGTGAGGAGGACTATGACATAGTGGGAATAACTGAGACATGGCTGGATGATAGCTATGACTGGGCAGTTAATGTACAGGGTTACAATCTTTTTAGAAAGGATCGTCAAAACCGGCGAGAGGGAGGGGTTTGCTTTTATGTAAAGTCCTGTCTAAAGCCCACAATCCAGGAAGATATAAGTGAGGGACATGAAGATGTGGAGTCACTGTGGGTAGAAATAAATGGAGCCAAAAACAATAATAAAATACTAATAGGAGTTTATTATAAACCACCTAATATATCAGAGGCCACAGAAAATCGACTTCTAAATGAAATAGACGAAGCGGCAAATCAGAATGAGGTTGTTATTATGGGGACTTCAACTACCCAGATATAGACTGGGAAACTGAAACCTGTATATCTCATAGAAACAGGTTCTTGGCAATAACCAAAGACAATTACCTTTCCCAACTGGTTCAGGACCCGACTAGAGGGACGGCCATACTGGACTTAGTATTAACCAATAGACCTGACAGAACAACAGATGTGCAGGTTGGGGGACACCTGGGTAACAGTGACCATAAAATAATAACCTTTAAATTGTCATTAAAAAAAGCATTTCTTCAGGGAGGAACAAAAATACCAAACTTCAAAAATGAAAAATTTAGCCATCTAAGAGAGGCCATAGGTCTAACTAACTGGGACAAAATCCTCGAAAATAAAAATACAGCCACAAAATGGGATATTTTTAAAAGCATCCTAATATCTAATTGTGAGAGGTACATACCGTATAGGAATAAAATGATAAGAAACAAGAAAAACCCAATGTGGATAAATAGAACTGTAAAAAAAGCAAATGACAAAAAGAAAGCATTTAAATCACTAATACAGGAGGGGAGCGAGGAAGCATTGAAAAACTATAAGGAAAAAAATAGAATTTGTAAAAGACAAATAAAAGCAGCTAAACTAGAGACTGAAAGACTAATTGCTAAAGAGAGTAAAACTAACCCTAAAATGTTCTTCAATTATATAAATACTAAAAAGTATAAATCTGAAGGTGTCGGCCCCTTACAGAGTAATGAGGGGGGAGTAGCAGAGAGAGATGAGGAGAAAGCAAAACTCTTAAATATTTTTTTCTCCACTGTATTCACTGAGGAAAATAAACTGTCAGATGAAATGCAGAATATAAAAGTGAATTCCCCTTTAAAAGTGTCCTGTCTGACCCAGGAAGAAGTACTGGGGTCGTCGCCAGGACCGGATGGCATACACCCACGTATCCTAAGAGAATTAAGTAATGTCATTGCCAGACCCTTATACTTGATATTTAAGGACTCTATACTGACAGGGAGTGTTCCACAGGATTGGCGCATAGCAAATGTGGTGCCAATATTCAAAAAGGGTCCAAAAACAGAGCCCGGGAACTATAGGCCGGTAAGTTTAACATCTGTCGTGGGTAAACTGTTTGAAGGTTTTCTAAGAGATGCTATCTTGGAGTACCTCAATAAAAATAAGCAAATAACTCCATATCAGCATGGCTTCATGAGGGATCGGGCGTGTCAAACCAATTTAATCAGTTTCTATGAGGAGGTAAGTTCTAGACTTGACCGCGGGGAATCAATGGATGTCGTATATCTGGACTTCTCCAAAGCATTTGACACTGTACCACATAAAAGGTTAGTATATAAAATGAGAATGCTTGGAGAAAATGTCTGTATGTGGGTAAGTAAATGGCTCAGTGATAGAAAACAGAGGGTGGTTATTAATGGTACATACTCAGATTGGGTCACTGTAACTAGTGGGGTACCACAGGGGTCAGTATTGGGCCCTATTCTCTTCAATATATTTATTAATGATCTTGTAGAAAGCTTGCACAGTAAAATATCAATTTTTGCAGATGACACTAAACTGTGTAAAGTAATTAACACAGAAGAGGACAGTACACTGCTACAGATGGATCTGGATAGACTAGAGGCTTGGGCAGAGAAGTGGCAGATGAGGTTTAACACTGACAAATGTAAGGTTATGCATATGGGACGGAATAATGCAAGTCACCAGTACATACTAAATGGTAAAACATTGGGTAACTCTGACATGGAAAAGGACCTAGGAATTTTAGTGAACAACAAACTAAGCTGCAGAAACCAGTGTCAGACAGCTGCTGCCAAGGCCAATAAGATAATGGGTTGCATTAAAAGGGGCATAGATGCCCGTGATGAGAACATAGTCCTGCCACTTTACAAATCACTAGTCAGACCACACATGGAGTACTGTGTACAGTTCTGGGCTCCTGTGAACAAGGCAGACATAGCAGAGCTGGAGAGGGTTCAGAGGAGGGCAACTAAAGTCATAGCTGGAATGGGTGGACTACAGTACCCAGAAAGATTATCAAAATTAGGGTTATTCACTTTAGAAAAAGGACGACTGAGGGGAGATCTAATAACTATGTATAAATATATCAGGGGTCAGTACAGAGATCTCTCCCATGATCTCTTTATCCGAAGGACAGTGGCCATGACGAGGGGACATTCTCTGTGCCTGGAGGAAAGAAGGTTTGTTCACAAAAATAGAAGAGGATTCTTTACGGTAAGAGCAGTAAGACTATGGAACTCTCTGCCTGAGGAGGTGGTGATGGTAAGTTCACTAAAAGAGTTCAAGAGGGGCCTGGATGTATTTCTGGAGGGTAATAATATTACAGGTTATAGTTACTAGATATGGGTTGTTGTTGATCCAGGGAGTAATTCTGATTGTCTGATTGGAGTCAAGAAGGAATTTTTTCCCCTAAAGTGAGGAAAATTGGCTTCTACCGCACAGGGGTTTTTTGCCTTCCTCTAGATCAACTTATAGGAAAACAGGTCGAACTGGATGGACAGATGTCTTTTTTTCGGCCTTATAAACTATGTTACTATGTTACCCCCTTCATCCATCTTAATTGTTGTACTGTTGTAGGAGAGGAAATTCTTCTGTGGAGTGTGTCTGTGAAAATCATAATTTTTTTGTTTTTTAATTAGGAACACCCCCTTCATCTGTCTAACTGTTGTAGGAGAGTAAATTCTGTGGAGTGTGTGACACTGGCAATTTTTTGAAATTTAGAACACTCCTTTGGCACCCGTCTTATTGTAGTAGGAGAAAAATTATTTTAATATATAGTCCCATATAGGGGACGTGTGAGATCTGTAACCGAGACTAAATTTTTTACCCAGTTTTAACCCAGGACATACAAGCATCAAACTGTGACACCGTGGCCATTACCAACGTGACACAGAATTGACGGATACATGGAAAAACAAACCAACATTAAGAGTTTTGGCTTCCTCCCCCACCTCTGCCGCCTCTTCCACCTACACCGCCATGTACACAGCCTCCTCAACTTCCTACTCCACTTGGACCTCCGCCTTCTGGTTCAAGAGTGTAATTTTCTATTTTTATGTATTTTATTTCATTTTAAGTCCTTTCCCTATCCTCTTTTGTTTGCAGGGCAATTGTACTGCTTTTACGCACACTTTGGAGCCTTTTGCAGCCCTCTAGCCCTTTCTATTACTTTTTTAGAGCCATTTTAGTGCCCCAAAGTTCAGGTCCCCATTGACTTCGATGGGGTTCATTGTTCGGGGTCAAGTTCAGAACCCGAATCAAACTTTGAAACGAAGTTTGGCTGAACCCCTCAAACCGGACATCCAGTTTTTTCGGACTCAGCCCTATTGAGAACGATTGGTGTATTATCAAGCAAAATATCTATGTGGGTGAGAATCAGTTGGCATCAAAACAGCAGGTCTGGGTGGCTATTCTGACATCCTGCACAGAAATTCAAGCTGGAACTCTCCTGCAAATTCAACAAATGACCATTTTCAATTCTTTACAAAAATGCTTTGAAAACTCTTGTGCATAATTATTTGCATTTTGAGTTTTTTTAATTGTTGAAAAAAATATTGTTATCATTGGGAGGTTTGATGACTTGAAAATTATACTGACTGTCATTTGAATCGACAATTTGAATAAATGACTACTATGCAGGTGGGAAAAAAAAGAAATTTTTAATTTTTACGCACACGTGTCATTTTAAAGACAATTTTTGTACAGAGCACATGAAAATGGAGGAGCACACCCCAAAATGTATCACCTTGTTTCTCCTGTCTTCAGAAATATCGCCATTGTAGCCCTAATGTTATGTTTTGACACATGGTATGGCCCAAACATAAAGTATCACCCAGTTGCTTTCAGAACACAAAATTTGCTTGAAAATGTTTCAGGCCCCATTGCATACTTGTAATGGCGTTGAGCTGCCAAAACTATAGAAAACCCCATAAATGATAAAACACCTAAAGGGCTACTAAAGTTTAGGAAAACAGTTTCGAAAAACTTGGTGTGTAGTTTATAAAATGGGGTTTCTAGTTTTTCCTAGGCCAGTGATGTCATGTTCATCGGTCACGTGACCAAGGAGCAGCTCAGCCACATTAAAGTGAATGCGGCTGAGCACGATACCAAGCAAAGCCGCTGTACAATACAATATATGTACAATAAAATACGGCGCTGTGCTTGGTAAGCGGCGAGAAGGTAGCGGCGCGCACAGGAAAACCCCTTTAAAGGGGTTGTGTCACTTTGTGTCATTTATCATGTTAAGAAAGTAAATACAAGCCACATACTAATGGATTGTTATTATCCATATTGCTTCCTTTGCTCTATGGATTCATTTTTTCATCACATTATACACTGCTCATTTCCATGGTTACAACCACCCTGCAATCAAGCAGCAGTGGCCGTGCTTGCACACTATAGGAAAAAGTACTGGTGGCTGGGGCTGAGGGAGGTCATATATGCTGGTGCTTTTTCCTATAGTGTGCAACTGCTGCTGGATTGCAGGGTGGTCGTAACCATGGAAACGAGCAGACTCCAGCCAGAAAAGGAAGCAATATGGATAATGACAATACATTATTAAATGCCTTGTATTACCTTTCTCTACATGATAAATGACACTTGCTGGAGTAACATAACCTCTTTAAAGTGAAAATTGGCTGTGTCCTGAAGGGGTTAATGGGCAGATAAAATTTTTGGTGACACATTTCTTTTAAAGACAGAGAGGTGCAATTAAATGACCTTCCCTTTCTACAATCAAATTGAAGGCACTGCTATTGACAATTTACTATGGGAATAATGCAGTAGTTTAGCACTATGTAGTACTCACCTAGTGCTAGTCTTGTGATGGATGTCTTAGGGCTCTTTCACACCACTGTTAGGGATTCCGTTCTAGCTTTCCGTTATAACATCATTATAACGGAAAATAATCCCTAGCACGAAAATCAAAACGGACACCTTTAACCCCTTCAACCCCGGGCCTGTTTTCACCTTCCTGCCGAGGCCATTTTTTGCAAATCTGACATGTCACTTTATGTGGTAATAACTTTGGAACGCTTTTACTTATCCAGGCCATTCTGAGATTGTTTTCTCGTCACATATTGTGCTTCACGACAGTAGTAAATTTGGGGCAAAATATTTCTTTTTTATTTATAAAAAAAATACCAAATTTACCAAAAATTTGGAAAAATTTGAAAATTTCCAAATTTCAAATTCTCTACTTTCAAAATACATAGTAATACCTCCAAAAATAGTTATTATTTTACATTCCCCATGTCTACTTTATGTTTGGATTGTGTTGAAAAAGACATTTTAGTTTTTTCGGACGTTAGAAAGCTTCAAAGTTTAGAAGCAAATCTTTCCAAAAACCCATTTTTTTTAAGGAGCAGTTCAGTTATGAAGTCACTTTGTGGGGCTTACATAGTGGAAACTCCTCATAAATCACCCCATTTTAGAAAATACACCCTTCAAGCTATTCAAAATTGATTTTACTTTGTGTTACTTTGTTAACCCTTTGTGTTCCATGAGAATTGATGGAAAATTGGAATGAAACTTCAAAATTTTAATTTTTTTAGCAGATTTTAAATTATAATCCAATTTCCATAAAACACATCAAGGGTTAACAACAAAACAAAACTCAAAATCTATTACCCCGATTCTGAAGTTTACCGAAACACCCCATATATACACAAAAACTAATGTATGGGGGCACAGCAGGCTTCACAGTGGAAGGAGCAGCATATGGCTTTTGGAGAGCGGAATTAGCTGGAATAATAATTGGGAGCTATGTCGCACATGAAGACCCCCTGAGCTGGCCCTACAGTGGAAACCCCCCAAAAGTGACCCCATTTTGGAAAGAGCACCCCTCAAGGAATCTTTCAAGGTGTGTGGTGAGCACTTTGAGTTTAATCGTGCTTCCTAGAATTAGGATTCACACGGAAGTGAAAATGAAAAATTGCAATTTTTTGACAAAAAGTTGATTTACCCCAACATTTTTCACTTTCACAAAGGGTAACGGGACAAAATGCACCCCACATTTTGGTCACCATTTCCCCCCGAATACGGCAACACCATATATGTGCTTGTAGCCCAATGTACTGGCGCACAGCAGGCTTCACAGTGGAAGGAGCACCATATGGCTTTTGGAGAGTGGAATTAGCTGGAATAATAATTGGGAGCTATGTTGCACATGAAGACCCCCTAAACTGGCCCTACAGTGGAAACCCCCCAAAAGTGACCCCATTTTGGAAAGAGCACCCCTCAAGAAATCTTTCAAGGTGTGTGGTGAGCACTTTGAGCTCAAAGGTTGTTCCTAGAATTAGGATTCACACGGAAGTGTAAAATGAAAAATTGCAATTTTTTGACAAAAAAGTTGCTTTACACCAACATTTTTCACTTTCACAAAGGGTAACGGGACAAAATGCACCCCACATTTTGGTCACCATTTCCCCCCGAATACGGCAACACCACATATGTGCTTGTAGCCCAATGTACTGGCGCACAGCAGGCTTCACAGTGGAAGGCGCACCATATGGCTTTTGGAGAGCGAAATTAGCTGGAATAATAATTGGGAGCTATGTCGCACATGAAGACCCCCTGAGCTGGCCCTATAGTGGAAACCCCCCAAAAGTGTTCCCATTTTGGAAAGTACCCCCGTACGAACATTTTAAGTGGTAGAAAGGGTACTTTTTAGCAAACTGGTGTCTCACATTAGTCAGAAACACTTGTAAAAGCATTTCAAAGCACACATTTGTGAAAATGAAAAATGACTAGTAGACCCCAAAGTTTCACTTTCACAAGGGGCTAAAGGAGAAAATGCACCCCACATTTTGTTTCCCATTTTCTCCCCATTCAGCAAACACCCTATATGTGCTCGCAGCCCGCTGTATGGGCGCACAGCAGGCCTCTAGAGCCAAACAGCAAAATATGGATTTTGCAGGCTAGAATTAACAGACATGGTTTTTTTATTGTCATGTCTCATTTAAAAATTTCCTGAGGTCCCCAGAAATTAAAAACTCCAAGAAGTGACCCCATTTTGGAAAGAGCACCCCCGTACAAACATTTTAAGTGGTAGAAAGGGTACTTTTCCGAAAACAAGCACGTGTCTCACAGAAGGCAGAAACACTTGTCAAAGCATTTCAAAGCACACATTTGTGAAAATGAAAAATTACTAGCAGACCCCAATTTTTCATATTCACAAGGGGTTAAAGGAGAAAATGCACCCCACTATGCGATTCCCATTTTCTCTCCATTTAGGAAACAGCCCATATGTGCTTGTAGCCTGCTGTATGGGTGCACAGCAGACCGCTAGAGGCAAACTGCAAATATGGATTTTGCAGGCCAGAATTAACAGACATAGTTTTTAGTTGACATTTAGTTGACATGTCTCATTTAAAAATTTCCTGAGGTCCCCAGAAATTAAAAACCCCAAGAAGTGACCCCATTTTGGAAAGAGCACCCCCATACGAACATTTTAAGTGGTGGAAAGGGTACTTTCGACCTAACAGGTGTCTCACAGAAATGAATATGTAGTGGTTGGTGAAAAGTGGATATGTAAGTTATTCGGAGGTATAAAGTGAAAAAATTATAGGGTACATCAAGGATGAAACTAATCCATGGATGAGTGGTAGATTCTGAAACAATCCTTGATGCACAGGCCAGGTTTTTCAGGGCAGGTTTCGCAGTGGTATATAGTGTCCTTCCTAATCCCCCTTTTTTAACACACCCTGCATCGTTTTTGGGTCCTTCCCTTCCTCGCTGTCTGGGGAACTTTACCAGGGAAATGTTGTCCTGGTACAACTCGGGCACCGTAACATCCAGAAGTACTGGGACCCTCTTCGGCTTGGTTGGGAAAAATTAGGGCCTTGATCACTACTTCTTGAAAGTGAAGGAAAGTTCCCGTGTGTCCTGTAGATTTATATAGCACATACGCATTGTACATTGCCGTCTGTACAAGGTGTACGGCTAGTTTTTTGTACCACAATTTGGTTTTTCGTGTGGCATTGTAGGTGTAAGCCTATGGAACTAAAGCCGAACTGGTGGTCAGCAAATGCGGCGTACCAGACACGCTTTGCGCAAGCCGTCGCGCTCTGAACACCCTTGAGGGCCGGGGTACTCTTCACCCGCTTCCCGCAGGAAGGGGGGCTTATGCAGAGCCCTTCCCAGGTGCCAGTAGCGAGGCGGCTGGTGGCTGGGCACTTTGAGTTCAATGGTGCTTCCTAGGATTAGGATTCACACGGAAGTGAAAATGAAAAATTGCAATTTTTTTGACAAAAAGTTGTCAGAGGGTACTGGGAGATAAATGCAGTGTAATGGTTAGAGACAAGAGCAAGGTCAAAACATAAACCAGGACACAAGAACCAGCAGAACACCAGTACCAAAGCTGAAGCAGATAACCAAAGAGAAACACTCACCAGATAGCTTAGTTCCAGCACTGAAAGTAACTGAAATAATCAGCAATGTGTGAGAGCAAACAGCTAGTTTAAATAGCCCTCCTGGGATCACATGACATTGCTGACATCACACCCAATCTCTACCCTCAGGCCAAGGAAGCACAGGTGAGGACTGAGTGGGTGAAAATGAGAAAACCTCCCACCACCTCCCTGACTCAGGATATAAAGTGGTAGTGGTTCTCTGGCAACAGCTGACGCTAGGAGCCCCGGCGTCCCGGGACCCCTGGCTAGCGTCAGCGCTGGGAATGACTGCATCCCGTCTCCCAGCAATACCAGGACGTGTAGTGCGTCTCTTAGAATGACGCGCGCGCAAGAAACGCGAACCCTTACTGGATGTGAACCCCGGGGTTGACACCCTGCACCTCGTGGCCAGCGAGGAGCAAGGGATGCCACGCCGAGGGGCCAGAGACCTGACAGTAGGGCTTCAGAACTTGATCTGAAAGATCAACTCCTCCCATGTGCTTGTTGTAGGCCAGGATGCAGTCCGGTTTGGGGACAGTGGTAGTGGTACCATGTACTGCGGCAGGGGAGCTGGTGTTGGGGTGAATGCTGGTCAGTACAAGGACGTCCCTCTTGTACTTGTAGTTAACCACCATCATGTTTTCATGGAGGAAAGCCCTGCTTTCACCCTTCCTCAGTGGTTGCTCTACCAGGGATCTAGGGAGGCCTCTCTGATTTTTGCGTACTGTGCCGCAAGCTACAGTACGCCTGGCACTTAGGTACATGAAGAGGGGTAAGCTGGTATAATAGTTATCCACATAGAGGTGGTAACCCTTATCCAGCAGTGGGTGCAGCAAGTCCCACACTAGTTTCCCACTAACTGCTAGGCCAGCGGGGCATTCTAGGGGTTTTATCCGTGAATCTTTGCCTTCATAAACCCGGAACCCATAGGTGTACCCAGACCTACTCTCGCAGAGCTTGTATATTTTTATGCCATACCTTGCCCGCTTGCTAGGCAGGTACTGGTGGAATCTTACCCTCCCCTTGAAATGCACCAGGGACTCATCTATACAGATGTTTTCTTCTGGGGTGTACACCTCAGAAAACTTGGCGCTGAAGTGGTCAAGGATGGGTCTGATGTTGAAAAGCCGATCAAATGTTGGGTCACTTTGGAGAAGACACTGTGCATTATCATTATAATGCAAAAATTTCAGAATCCACTCAAATCGATTCCGGGCTATGGCGTTACTAAATATTGGAGTCTGGTACAAGACATCCTCACTCCAATACTGTCTAATTTCTGTTTTTTTAACAAGCCCCATGTGCAGCACAAGCCCCCAGAATATTTTCATTTCTGCTGCTGTTACTGGGGTCCAACCAAGGGGTCTTGCGTTTGGTGACGTGGGGTTCTGGGTAATGAACTGCTGGGCGTATAAATTAGTTTGGGCCACGATAAGATTTACTAAATCGTCACTGAAAAAGATTTTGAAAAAATCAGTTTAGGTGAAGCCCGTGCAGTCAATTTAAATTCCAGAGTTTCCCACAAACTCTGGAATTTGGGGCTGATATACGTCAGGGGGTGGGGTTCATGTGGGCTCACTCTGGGGGGCTGCCTCAGCGGTCGTTCTGGGGCGCCTCCTAGAGGGTCCCTCATCAGCGGATGATGATGAGGGGATAGAGGAGTAGAGGAAAGAGGCATCCTCTTCTCCTTCACTGGCGGTCTCGGTATCATAGGCAAGGATGGCGTATGCCTCTTCTGCCGAGTACACTCATTGGGATGAAAGGGACATTATTATTTTATTGGGGTGTGATAGGTGAAACGTGGAAAACTTTATTTAGTGTGAGGGGTGTGTATGTAGTGTTTTCACACGTGAAGGGGTTTCTTATTTCTTTTAAATAGAATTTAAAAAAAGGGGGTGGGATAAAAAAAAGTTATTTTCTGTAAAAATAAAAAAGTCTTCTGTAAAAAAAAAAAAAGGATTTACTGCAGAAAAAAGGCTTTACTGCAGAAAAAAGTATTTACTGCACAAAAAAAGTGCAGTGCAAAATGAGCAGACGCGATCACTAATGGACACTACTGATCGGTGCTCAGTGGTTGCAAAATGCACGTATGCAGATGATGCGTTTGTGCAAATTCCTAAACTGACTGACTAAAATCTAACTACCACTAACAGCAGTTTTTTTCACACAAGATATGTAAAAAAACAAACAAAAAAAAGTGCAGATGCTGCTGATACAGCACACACACACGCACACAGATGGTGTGTGGGTGCAGAAACTAGTGAAAAAATTCACTACAGTCCTCTGCAAACTGCACGTACGCTAACTACCACTAACTGTGGGTTTTTTTTTCACACAAGATATGTAAAAAAAAAATATGCAGATGCTGCTGATACAGCACGCACGTACTCAGATGGTGTGTGCATGCAGAAACTGTAGTGAAAAAATTCACTATAGTCCTCTGCAAACTGCACGTACGCAGATACAGTGCGTTTGTGCAAAAACCTAAACTGGCACTAACTGAAATTTATCTATCTAACTACCACTAAATGTTGGGGTTTTTTTCACACAAGATATGTAAAAAAAAAACAAAAAAAGTGCAGATGCTGCTGATACAGCACGCACGTACACAGATGGTGTGTGCGTGCAGAAACTGTAGTGAAAAAATTCACTATAGTCCTCTGCAAACTACACGTACGCAGATACAGTGCGTTTGTGCAAAAACCTACACTGACACTAACTGAAATTTATATGTATATATATATATATATATAACTACTACTTCTTCTTCTTTTCTTCTGTTCTTCTTCTTTTCTTCCTCTTTTCTTGGTTGGAGCGCAGTGGTGGTGCACCACAAGTCCCAGCAGCACACAGAAAAGGACAGAACCTCTCTGCATGCAGTCACCAGCTAGAATGGCTGCATACAGGAACGTTCTGCCTCTTCCTGTGCAGCTGTAGCGCTGCCATTGGCTGGAGCGTTGCAAAACACTGGAGTCCCCTGCCTGAACTCGGGAACAACAGGTGCTGACTTGTTCAGCACCTGTCACCTTGCAATAACACCCCCCCCCCCCCCGGCTCCCCCTGCAGCTCCGAATACTTCCTGGAGCTGCTATGGGGCGGTCTGTGGAAACCGGCCAATGGCAGAGACGGAAGCTGCAGGGGGATGGAAATACCGCCTGCCGGGCAGTGCAGCCATCATACCCCGGTTCCCCGGCGATTTCGCCCGGGGATCGGGTGTCCGCCGCGCCGTACATGTACGGCGCTGGTTGGGAAGGGGTTAAGGGGCATTCCGTTTTGATTTCCATCCTAGGGATTCCGTTATAACGATGTTATAACGGAAAGCTAGAACTGAATCCCTAACGGTGGTGTGAAAGAGCTGGATATACACATGTGGACACATTTGTTGGTACCCTTCCGCTAAAGAAAGAAAAACCCACAGTGTTCACTGAAATAGCTTAAAACTGACAACAGTAATATTAAAAAAAAAAATTACTGAAAATCAGCTAATGAAAATAAGATATTGCTATTGAATTCAACAGAATAATTTTAAAAAACAAATTAATGAAACTGGCCTGGAGAAAAATGATGGTGCCTCTAGAAAAGATTGAAAATCATTTGACCATAGGGACATGTTAAAACTAAGGTGTTTCTTGTAATTAGCATCATAGGTGTCTTCAAACTTGTAATCATTTAGTCTGCCTATTTAAAGGGGTATTCTCATCTTAGACAATGGGGGCATATCGCTAGGATATCCCCCCATTGTCTTATAGGTGCGGGTCCCACCCCTGGGACCCTCACCTATATCCAGAACGGAGCGGGGAGCGCTGCGCCTGGAGGACCCCGGGTTTCCTGGGGTCCGGCCACCACCAGGCGCAGTTCCCCGCTGCGCTCATAGAAATGAATGGGAGCGCAGCGTGCAAGCTCGGCCACCGCTCCCATTCATTTCTATGGAGCCGACGGAAGTAGCCGAGCCAGCACGCGGCTATTTTCGGCGGCCCCATAGAAATGAATGGAGGGCGGCTGCTCATGCGCAGTGCACCCTCATTCAGTTTGGGGGCTCCGTTCTGGATATAGGTGCGGGTCCCAGCGGTGGGACCCGCACCTATAAGACAATGGGGGCATATCCTAGCGATATGCCCCCATTGTCTAAAATGAGAATAACCCTTTAAAGGGTGTTTGCTTTCATGGTGAGTACAACATGGACCATAGAAAGCTAAGGAGTGAGTTGTCTCAGGAGATTAGGAAGAAAATTATAGACAAACATGTTAAAGGTAAAGACCATCTCCCGACAGCTTGATGTCACTGTTAGCACACAGCTAAAAACATCCAAGAAAGACTAAGAGCAAAGCATTAGACTATTCTGAAACGGCCTTCTATGAGCCCTGTTCTAAATCCTATTGAAAATCTGTGGAAGGAGCTGAAGTGTGCAGTCTGGAGAAGGCACCCTCCAAAGCTGAGACAGCTGGAGCAGTTTCTTCACGAGGAGTGGCCATAATAACTGTGGCCAGGTGTAGAAGTCTTATTGAGAGTTACAAAAATTGCTTGATTGCATTGAGTGCCTTAAAAGGTTGTGCAACAAAATATTAAGTTAAAGGTCCCATCATTTTTTTGTAGGCCAGTTTCATTACTTTGTTTTATAAAGTATTCTGTTGAAGCACGATTCAAAAGCAATGTCTGATTTTCAGTAACATTTTATTTATTATAACTTTTGTCAGTTACTTTGGTGACCATTATGGGTTGTTCATTCTTTAATGTAGGATACCAACAATTTTGGCCACGTGTGTAGCTGTTCATTATGCTGCCTGTCTTCTCAAGGATTCATTTGAGTACTTGATCAGGTTGATTTCACTAGAGAACTTCTTAGGAGCAGGAGGTCTGTAGTGTGCATCCTCTCTCCTCTCAGTCAAGACAGGAACTCTCCCTCATGACAGGAAGCAGGATCAGAGGGGAGGAACAGGGTGGTATGGGAAAAAGACATCAGTCTATCAAGTTCAATCACGGGATAAGTAGGGATGTGAATTTTTGAAAAAGGGAAGAGACACCCGGACCTTTACACATTTTTATAAGCATTATTGTCTTTTACAAGTCATCAAAATCTTTTTAAAAATGCCCACTGTTCCTTCTATGACCATGTCCTGAGATAGACTATTCCACAGATTTACAGGTCTTACAGTAAAGAAGCCTTGACCCCTCTGGAGGCTGAACTTTTTCTTCTCTAGAGGCAGTACCTCCTTGTCTTTTGAGGGGATCTTACATAGAACAGCTTTTTACCAATTATTTTTCGTATGGCCTATTTATATATTTGTATAGTTTAATCAACCCCCCCCCCCCTCCATATGTCTCTTCTCAAGAAAGGGCTCTCTTCTCTAAGGGCTTATGCACACAGATCTTTTGTTATACACATCAACTATTGGTCTGATTGGACAGAAATTGGTCAGATAATCTGTTGATGTAATACAGACATTAATAAATGTAATTCTTTTAAGCTTTCCTCATAACATAAACCCTCCATGCCCTTTATCAGTTTAGTAGCTCTCCATTGTACTTTTTCCAGCTCCAGGGCATCCTTTCTGTGGACTAGTGCTCAGAACTGAACTGCATTTTCCAGATGAGACTGTACCAAAGCTTTGTAAAGTGGTAATATTTCATGCCTGTCCCGCAAGTTCATGCCTCGATTAATACATGACAATATTTTGCTATCCTTAGAAGCAGCTGATTGACATTGTGTTCTGTTATTTAATCTATAATCTACAAATACACCCAAATCCTTTTCTACAAGTGAATTTTGCAGTGTTATCCCCTCCCTGCAGGACATTTGATGCAAGTAGATTATTACTACCCAAATGCATAACATTACATTTATCCACATTGAACCTCATCTGCCAAGTTGATACTCAAAAACTCAGGGGGTCATCTATTAAGGCCTGCGTTATAGATGCTGGTCTTAATAACCCCTATCAGTTATGGAGTTATGAAGAGGCGCCAGACTTTACATAACTTAGGCAGATCCACCGCCTCTTCTAAATGCAAAACAGCTTCCTAGCAAGTGCAATACATAGTATAACATGCGGTGAAATGCCTAAACAACATTCCATTACAATAAAAAAAAAAGAAAGTAACATAACATTACATCAAAAGCATAGCACAATAAAAATGTTTCAGTATTGCTTAGCTACAGGACACACATTCATTTGCTTATCTGTCCCTCAATGATGTTCTGAATCAGAATTTGATTGGCCTGCATGAAGAAACTGTTCCTCATTCTCTCTGTGTTAGCTTTTAAACTGCGGTAATGTTTCCCAGACTGCAGGAGACAAAACAGACCAATTGTTTGTCTGTGGTCTTTCACCACCTTCATGGCCATGGTCAAGCCCCACTCGTTATAAATGAGATGCAAATCAGGAAGGTCATTGCGGATCATTTGCTCGGCCTAGCACACCATCCTATGAAGTGCCCTCCTGTCCTGTTTTTTGCTACTACCAAACTAGGCTGTAATGTTTCCTGTTGGGATACTCTCAATGACACAAGTGTACAAGTTCTTTAGTATCCTGTGGGGTAGTTTGAAATCCCTCAGGCGTCTGAGATGATAAAGACAATGACTAGTCTTCTATACCAAGAAGTTAATATGACTAGCCCAAGATAATTATTGTGTAATATGTACACACAGGTATTTAAAACTGGCAGCTGTCCACTATTTTCCCATTAATCCTGACGGGGTGATATATCCTCTTCCACTTCTTGCTGAAATCCACCACCAACTCCTTTGTTTTGCTGACATTCAGACTGAGATGGTTATCTCGGAACCAGGTAACCAAGTGATTGATCGCCTCCAAGTAGGCCGTCTCGTTGTTATTGGAGATCAGACCTACCACAACAGTGTCACCAGCAAACTTAATAATTGTAGAGGAACTGGAGGTGGCCACACAGTCATAAGTATGTAATGAGTAGAGCAATGGACTCAGTACACAGCCTTGTGGGGTGCCAACATTTAAGATGAGGAGAGATGAAACATGTTTGTTCACACATATTATTTGAGATGTATCTGACAGAAAGTTAGTGATTCACTGACATAGTGATCGGTTTATACCTAGATTCCCCAACTTTGTTGCCAGTATAGAGGGATTTTGGCATTGAAAGCAGAGCTATAGTCCACAAACAGCATTGTAACATAATTTTCTTTCTTCGTGTCCAGATGAGACAGACTAGCATTGTCTGTAGAATGGTTAGTGCGGTAAGCAAATTGTAGTGGATCCAGGTTCACAGGAAGTAAGGAAATGATAATGTCTCTGACCAGCTTTTTAAAGCACTTCATCACAATTGAGGTCAATGCTACAGGGTAATAATCATTCAAACAGGTTGGTTGTGATTTCTTTGTGACAGGGATGATAATGGCCTTCTTGAAGCATGCTGGGACAGCAGACCCTTGCAAAGATTGATTAAATATTGTGGTAAATACTGGGACTAGCTGATTAGCACAAGATCTGAGGACTTGACCAGAGATAGCATCTGGACCTGCTGCCTTCTTTATGTTCACCCTCTTAAAAGTCCTCATCACCTCATATTCTGTGATAAGGGTGGGAACTCTGTCTGATCTAGTTGGCTTCCCGGATTAACAGGCGCTGTTTACTGAATAAACAGAAAAAAGGGCTCACAATAGGGTAATAACGTACACACAGTCGGAATTAGTGTAATCCTAAATGAGGGTTCACCTTGTCATGTTGTGCACAACACTACTGTAGGCTTAGCGGGAATTTGTTCCCAAACAATGCGGTCGGAATGCAGCCATGGATATGGATCTTCTTTGATGAGTTTCGCCTGGATCCTCACGGAGAATTGGTAAGTATAGAAATCCCTCGACGCAAGGAACCGAACAGATTCAAGCAGTTATTCTTCTAACATTTAATTGCAGAATTATAACGCGTTTCGGGGAAAAACGCATCCCCTTCCTCAGGTACAGACTGCTTAACTTAATTCAAATGCACACAAGTATATATACGCAAACACATTCCCCCCCAAAAAAAACGCCAAACAGGGGTCAGGAGGGTCAAGAGGCGGTCCCAAGTACCCCTGGAGGCATCCTCAAAATTTAATATTGTATTAATCTACCAAAACAGTTTCATATATTAAACATGCTAACTAACTCATATGGCTGCCCAAACTGAAAGTGGAATCAAGTCATTTTTCTATGTTGTTAAAAGAAAACATGTTGCTAATGACACTTGTCATTGCTGGAGCGCTCGGCCAGCATTGGGGAGGTCACATGATCGCAAGGGTGGTCACGTGGTACTGCCGCGATCACGTGACACCCCAGTAACCCGGCAATCAGACTCTCAAGTGCTGCTAGAAGCAACGAAACAGCGTTGAGCACGTGGGTCACGCAATATTTTATACCTACTGGAATGTCCTTGCGGCTTACAATATATAGGCCGCACGATCCAGACCCTACGCAACAGATTAAATGAGCATAGGTCGAATGTAAAGAAAAAATTCCTAGCCAGCGCTCGGCTATTTTCGGCGGCCCCATAGAAATGAATGGACGGCGGCTGTGCATGTGCAGTGCGCCCTCCTCCTCTTTTGGGGCCCCGTTCTCGATATAGGTGCGGGTCCCAGTGGTGGGACCCACACCTAGAAGACAATGGGTGCATATCCTAGCGATATGCCCCCATTGTCCAAGCTGGGATAATTCCTTTAAGCCAGTTCATATGCGGGCCCGTCTGAAGTTTGCTAGAGAGCATTTGGATGTTCCAGAAAAGTATTGGGAGAATGCCATATGGTCAGATGAAACCAAAGTAGAACTGTTTGGTAGAAACAAAAAGTCGTGTTTGGAGGAGAGTGAATGCTGAGTTGCATCCAAAGAACACCATACCTACTGTGAAGCATGGGGGTGGCAACATCATGCTTTGGGGCTGTTTCTCTGCAAAGGGACCAGGACGACTGATCTGTGTACATGAAAGAATGAATGGGGCCATGTATCGTGAGATTTTGAGTGCAAACCTCCTTCCATCAGCAAGGGCATTAAAGATGAAATGTGGCTGGGTCTTTCAGCATGACAATGATCCGAAGCACACCGCCAGGGCAACGAGCTTCGTAAGAAGCATTTCAAGGTCCTGGAGTGGCCTAGCCAGTCACCAGATCTCAACCCCATATAAAACCTTTGGAGGGAGTTGAAAGTCTGTGTTGGCCGGCGACAGCCCCAAAACATCACTGCTCTAGATGAGATCTGCATGGAGGAATGGGTCAACATACCAGCAACAGTGTGTGCCAACCTTGTGAGGACTTACAGAAAACGTTTGATCTCTGTCATTTCCAACAAAGGATATATAACAAAGTATTGAGATGAACTTTTGTTATTGACTTATTTTCCACCATAATTTGCAAATAAATTCTTTAAAAATCAGACAATATGATTTTCTGGATTTGTTTTCTCATTTTGTCTCTCATAGTTGAGGTCTACCTATGATGTCAATTACAGGCCTCTCCCAGTGGAAGAACTTGCTCAATTAGTGGCTGACTAAATACTTTTTTTCCCCACTGTATATCTGTGGTCAGTAGCCAGAGCGCTCTCCTGCTCCCCGACACACCACCCTGCTCAGCGCTGCTTCGTTCCTTCTAGCAGCGCTTGAGAGTCTGGTTGCCGGGTTACTGGGGCGTCACGTGATCGTGGAGGTACCACGTAACCGCTGTTGAGATCATGTGACCTCTCCAATGCCGGCCAATACTATCATGATATAAAATCAGTGGAGTATGAACTTTTTATGTTTTCCATAAATTTCACCCGAAAGCCAAATATCCCTAACTTTTTATGAGTAGTGTACTGTATTTGTAATTACACATGTAGCGAGCATGTTTGGCCAAAGTGCATTGTTTTGATTTTTTACCAACAAATACAGCAAATGCAGGCATAAACAAGCATTGCAAAAGCATGCAGGTTTGCAGATGACTGCATGTCTGGACAGGTTTAAGGTGCAGCAGAGCC
Organism: Rhinella marina; assembly: GCA_900303285.1. Classification (NCBI taxonomy): domain Eukaryota; kingdom Metazoa; phylum Chordata; class Amphibia; order Anura; family Bufonidae; genus Rhinella; species Rhinella marina. Next base: position 115,435 of record ONZH01019342.1, on the reverse strand, counting down.
TCATGTACATCTGAATTTAGCCTGTTACTGTTTTTATAGTTTGATTTTTATTTCCTTTTGTACCTGTTGCAAAATACATTTAAAAATAGAAACTGTTTCCCTATTCATGAGATTTAATTCTTTATCGTAACCTTTTTGTTTTTAAAAGGGCTGTAGACATAATTGGAGGGCTTGTCTGAAAATCCTACATAGTAACATAGTTTATAATGCCGTAAAAAGACATCTGTCTATCCAGTTCGGCCTGGTACCTGCAAGTTGATCCAGAGGAAGGCAAAAAAACCCTGTGAGGTAGAAGCCAATTTTCCCCACTTTAGGGGAAAAAAATTCCTCCCCAACTTCAATCAGGCAATCAGAATAACTCCCTGCATCAACGACCCCTCATGCATGCCGAGCCCACACAATATGATACCTCTTTGATGCCACACTGACCTCTGTTATACACCTTGACATTTGGCAGATGGGCTCAAATAATTTTGTACAAAATTATTTTTTTGTACTCTATATATGCATTAGAGGCCAGTGGCACCAGGAGAGGTGAAATAGAGTGGGCTCAGCATTTGTTTGGAACCTGCATTCCTTGAGTATAACAGAGATCAGTGTGGCATCAAAGAGGTTATCATATTGTGTGGGCTCGGCATGCATGTGGAGCCTGCATTCCCTGAAACCAGTGGAGGCCATTTTGGCACCATATGAGGTAAATTTAATGTTGGCTTAGCATGCAGAATTTAATGAAGGCTGCTATGGCACTCAGTGAATATGATATTTAGTGTTAGGTTCCCGTCTAAAAGAGATCGCCTTGACGTTTGGCAGACGGGCTCAAATAATTTTGTACAAAAGTATTTGCCAAGAATCTCATATTTACAACGTAGCGCTAGTATCGTGTATATATTGAAGATGGCATTATTATATATTATACTTATTTTATTGTTTGAGTTTGCAGAGTGCTGTTGCATTTTGTTGCATTTCTATTTGCAGCCATGGCGAGGTGCACCGCATATTTGGATGTGCTGACTGACCACCAGTTTTTCTTAAAGTCACATAGATGTGCTATGCCAGGCTTTAGCGGTGTGGGCACAGACAGGAGCAGCAGTGTGCTATGCAGAGCTCTTGTCTGCACCCGCTTGCTCTGCTCATCTAAAATCAGGAGCTCTGCATAGTACTTTGCTGCTCTTGCCTTTGTCCAAAACTTGGCATAGCACATCTATGTGGCTTTAGCAGAGCAGAGCTTGCACAGGCAGGAGCACAGAAGCGTGCTCCTTCCGATACATTATTCATTGCGGCCGGTATGGAAACCATACACCAGTACACCATTGACATGTCAGCGGGATATGAGTGTACGGATTCCAAAGCACGATAGGCACCTGAACATAAAGTGTATTTTTTAGGTTAATGGGGAAAAAGAGGAAAGCAGAATAATTGAGGTTAGAATTTCTTAAAAATTTATAATTTTTATAACCTTATTATTGAAAACATATTTTTACTTTTTTGTTCTAAAATTATCTTAGTTTTTTTTATGTTTTGTTTGCAGATCATCAGATATCATTGGCCATCACTTCATGTTTACATTGTTTCTAACCTGCTTCTTGCGTTTGGTGCACAACTGTATACAATATCCAACAAAGGTAACACAACATCAACTTTTAGCAGGTCTACATTGTTGAATAATCCGGTCAGCCTTATTAATGTGCACTGATTTAGTTTGATACTAGCTTTGGAAAGGCACAGTATTGACTAGATACAAATATCCCTGAATAATGTCAGATTTTGTCTTTGTATTACAGTATGTTAACATTGTGAAATGTATTATTGCTTACGCAGTCTAAGTACTAAAGGGGTATTCCTACAATCCACATTGATCACTTATTCACAGTATAGATGATAAATATCTAATTGCAAGTGCCCCTACCCCTGGAACCCCAACTGATCACTAGAATGGGGGTCCTGAGATCCTTGCTCCTCCTCTTGCGCAACCACAAGGAGGAGGAATTTTAACAGAGCAGTAGTTAAGCAGTCACACTGCCACTTCAGAGAGCGATTGTTTAGAGAGCGAGGGGACTATCTTTGTCACCACATTGTTTCCCCCCAACAATGCAACTGAGGGGTGCACTGGAGTACTCGATATGACCCCCAGGTTTGTCATGTGCGAGCCTATTAGGTCCTGTCAGAGGCAGGGCTTAATAGACTTCCTGTCAGTGTAACAGTCAGAGGCACAATGAACTACATTGCAGGAGTTTAACAATCAGAGAAGTGCAAATAAAATAGCTCCCCCTAAAGGGGTTGTCTCACTTCAGTAAAAATCATTTATTATGTAGAATAAGTTAAAGGGGTTGTCCGAGTTATGACAAAAAATATATAGCACTGTAAATCTGATGGGCAGCAATATATAACTAAGTTAAGCAAGTTTTAGGCAAAAAAAAAATCCATATTTCCTAATTTCCCTGGTTCTCTTCTGGTCTTTGTTTACATGCAATAACAACAATCTCAGACCCTCCCCCTTCTCCCCCCCTTTCTGCAAAGGGAATGAATACAAGTTCTGAGTGACATGTCTGCCTGCTGGAATACTCAGCAGCATGTTGTATGTGTAGGACTACAAGTCCCAGCTGTACAATGACACTGCTAATACACACAGGAATTTCTCCCTACCTGTTCTTGTACAATACAATTCCTCTATAGCTCCTTGCCCAGCATTTGTCTCCTCTCACTGCTGCAGCTACTGTTTGTTGTAAAGCCTTGAGCCCTCAGTGTGTTCTGGCTGAAGGGGTTAATGTTTTATCTGAAGGAAACCAGGGACAGAGCAGATAGCAGGAACCCGGCAAAGAAAGGGGGCGTGGCCAGTGACGTCTCGTGTACAGACTGTTATCTGAACTCTGAGGCTTGTGAACGAAACATCACAGAGCAGAGAGATAAGGTGACATCACAGGTCATGTGACCCTGAGTCAACTCTGAGAAACCAGCAGCTTTAGAAACACAAAGTATATGGGAAAGTTGTTATACCTGACAAGTTAGAAACATATAAAGAACAAAAAAATAACTCGGACAACCCCTTTAATACAAGGTACTTACTAACAGATTGTTATTGTCCATTTTGCGTCCTTTGCTGGCTAGATTAATTTTTCCATCACGTTATGCACTGCTCATTTCCATGGTTATGACCATCCTGCAATCTGGCAGGGGTGGTCGTGCTTGCACACTATAGGAAAAAGAACTAGCTTATGTGCAGTCCAATGGACCTGGCCACAAGAAAGACCGGAGCTTTTTCCTATAGTTTGCAGCACGACCACCTCTGATGGATTGTAGGGTGGTCTGTAACCATGGAAATGAGCGTTACATAATGTGATGGAAAAATTAATCCAGCCAGCAAAAGAAGCAATATGGACAATCACAATACATTAGTAAGTGCCTTCTGTTAACTTTCTTTACATAATAAATGCTATTTACTGAAGTGCGACAACCCCTTTAAGCTCCAAACTAGGCCACATCTTTAAGAAGTTAATTCTTGCTTGAAGAGTTTGGAAACCCCAAACCGGATAATTTGCTTGATAATACAAGAATTGAAACCATACCTTCAATATTTTTATCTTTACTTGTATATAAGTAACCCTCTTAAAACTTGTTGAACAAGAGTATTTTTTATTAATATTGCTTGGTACTAAAGTACAAATATAAACCATAATGTTGATAACAGGCATCTTTGCTGCGTTCCCCTTTTTTGTTTTGCCAAAACTTGCCATGGAATTGGCCTATGTAAAGGTGCATCCGATCACCAGATCAAAATAGCAGTTACTGTGTATGCTGGTGCCTTAAAGGGGTTGTCCGAGTTATTTTTTTGTCCTTTGTATGTTTCTAACTAGTCAAATACAACAGCTTTTCCATACACTTTATTCTTCTAAAGCTGCTGGTTTGTCAGGTTTCAATGAGGGTCACATGACCTGTGATGTCAGCTTGCCTGTCTGCTAATCTTGCATTCGTGCACCAGCAGATTAGAGCCTGTACACGAGACATCACTGTGCTGGCCACACACCCCTTCTCTGCCGGGCTCCTGCTATCTACTCTCCCTGGATTCTTTCAGATAAAACATTAACCCCTTCAGCCAGAACACACTGAAGGCTTTACAACAGCCGCTGCAGATGTAAAGAGACACAGGATCTGCTCTCCTCACCCTACAGACACAGAGCTGACTGGAGCTGATCTGGAGGAGATGCAAAGTATTGTACAAGACAGGTAGGGGGAAGACCCTGTGTGTATCAGCAGTGTCATTGTACAGCTGGGACTACACATACAACATGCTACAGAGTATTCCAGCAGACATGTCACTCAGGCCAGCTCTTGTATTCACTGCCTTTGCATAGCAGGAAGGGGGAGGGGCAGAGATTGTTATTACTGCATGTAAACAAAGACCAGAAGAGAACCAGGGAAATGTGGAAATATAGATTTTTTTTTGCCTAAAACTTGCTTAACCCCTTCGCGCCCAGCGCCGTACATGCTGGGGCGATGCGGGCACATGACGCCCGCTCGCGGGTGCGGCGGGCGTCATGGCCGGCAAGTCTCTGCTGTTTCTAACAGCAGAGACTTGCCGCTACTTACCGCCATCGGCGGCGTCTTCCTGGGAGCCTAGATGCCGTGATCACACGTGATCACGGCATCTAGTTGCGTCTCAACCCGGAAGCATTCGCTTCCGGGTGGTGTACAGACACCCCGTGTGGCCAATCGGGGTGTCTGTACACCGTATGAAAACTGTAATCCTCGCTGGTGAGGATTACAGTTTTCAAAGTGCAATTCTTATTCTGGCCACTAGATGGCAGGCCAGGATAAGAAATGAGCAATTCATGGATTTCTGAGTCTATAAAATCCATGATTGCTCATAAAGAAAAAAAAAAAAAGCCACAATATATCAGCCCATATTTGACCTTTCAAATAGTAAAAAAAAATTTAAAAAAAATGTTAAAAAATATATAAAAAATAAAAAAGATATAAAAGTTCAAATCACCCCCCTTTCCGTATAATTAAAAAATAAATACCTAAATAACAATAAATATAGACATCATGGGTATCACCATGACCGAAAACGCCCGTACTTTTAAAATATATTTAAAAAATTCCAATACGGCGAATTGTGTGGCGGAAAAAAAGCGTCCAAATGGCGATTTGCTGTTTTTTGTCACTTTAAAAAAAAAAAAAAAATTAAATAAAAAGTGATCAAAAAGTCATACACACCCCAGAATGGTATCAATAAAAACTGCAGATCGTCCCGCAAAAAATGAGCCCCCATACAGCTCTGTACACATAAATACCAAAAAGTTATAAGGGTCAAGATTTGACAAGGAAAAAAAAAAAAGGGCAACTTTCTAATTATTTTATCACTATGAAAACGCAGGAAAAACTATACATATTAGGTATTGCCGGATTCGTACTGACCAGTAGAATGAAAGTAGCGGATCAGTTTTAATGCACATCGAACGCTGTAAATAAGAAACCCGTAGAACTGTAGCGGAATAGCGTTTTCTTTGCAATTTCACCCGGTTTTGAATTTTTTTCCCGCTTCCCACTACACCATATGCAATATTAAATGGTGGCGTTGGAAAGTACAACTTGTCCCGCAAAAAATAAGCCCTCATACAGCTATGTGAACAGAAAAATAAAAGAGTTATGGCTGTTTGAAGGCAGGGAGCACAAAACGAAAATGCATAACCGAAAAAACCTCCGGGCGCGAATTAACTTAGTTATATATTGCTGCCCATCAAATTTACAGTACTATACATTTTTTTCATAACTCGGACAACCCCTTTAACAAATTTCCCTGTTCTCCCCTAATAATTCCCCTTCCCGAGTGGCGGCATAATCCAAAGCAGAAGAGGTAAGTTCTTTTTTTTGTCTTTTCTGAGATGTGATGAAGATTGAGGATCTGATCTGAGGTCTGATGAAGATCAGGGGTCAGATTTGGAGGTCTGATCTGAGGAGTGATGAAGATTGGGGTTCTGGTTGGGGTTCTGATTAAGGCCTCATGCACATGATCGTTGTTTGGGTCTGCATCCGAGCCACATTTTTTGTGGCTCGGATGCGGCCCCATTCACTTCAATGGGACCGCAAAATTTGCGGACAACACTCCGTGTGCTGTCCGCATCTGTTGCTCCTTTCTGTGGCCCCGCAAAAAAAATAGAACATGTCCTATTCTTATCCATTTTGCGGACAAGAATAGGCATTTCTGTAATAGGTGGCCCGTTCCGCAAATTGCGGAATGCACACGGGGAGCATCCGTGTTTTGCGGATCCACAATTTGCGGACCGCAAAACATGGCACGGTCATGTGCATGTAGCCTAAGACTGATGAAGATCGGGAATCTGATGTGAGGTCTGATTAAGATTGAGGGTCTGATCTGAGGTCTGATGAGGGTTAGAGGTCTGATCTGAGATCTTAATATTAAAAGATTTGGATTCTTATTTGGGAGTCTGATCTGAGGTCTGATGAAGATTAGGGGGCTGAAATGGTATGATGAAAAATATTTCTTTCGTATTTTCCTCCTCTAAAACCCTAGATGTGTCCTACTGTGCAAGAAATATAGTTCTGTAAGCGTGATTGTGTCTCTTTTTGTCCAATATATTAAGTTATTGAGGACCATTTTCACTAGGCTATTAACATTATGATTACTGTTGAGCACATTGAAGTTGACGAAGTGGAATTCGATCTGAATTTCAGGAAAAATTTGATTAGTCACGAAGCCAAATTTCTTGGAGCTTCATGGTAAAGAATCAGATTTTTTCTAAAATGGATGCTGCACATGTTACAGAGAGAAAGTAAGAAGCCTGTGAACGAAGGATCACACATAATACTGTGCAGCCAGCCAATCAGCAGATAGCCAGCCCCTGTGATTTGATAGCCCTATAAAAAGCCTCATCCTGCCCAGTCTGCCCGGTCTCAGCTGTCCTTGAATGATTGACTCAGTCTTAAACATCAGACACCCCCAGTCAGGAGTCAGTGGGTTCCTCTGACACCACGCTTAGTTGGCATGGCCCAGGAACAAGCGCTGTGCCCCCACCTGTCCTGAACCTGCGTCTTTCATTTTCTGTTCCTTCTGCTTGGAAAGTATTATATTCTTTTAGCTCTGCTCCGCTTTTCAGTGAGGGACGACAGTCAACAGCTACTGCCCAGCCAAGATTTGGAGGAGGGATCCACTGATAGGGGGGCAAGTAGCAACAATGAGAGTTGCGTTGGAGCAGGTATTGCAAGCGGTATTGCGAGCGGTCAGGCACACGGCCCTGAGACTGGTGAGGGTAACATCAGTGACCTGCACAGTAGTGGATCATGATGTAGCTGATCACACGTGGGAGCCAGGGGAAGAGGGGGCTTCATCATTATCAGGAGATGAGGGTGGCAGCTTGCGCATAACAATTTAGTATCAATAAAAAGGTTGAATTAGCGCCAATTCTCTAGGAGTTCTTACATCGGAATATTTACCAAATGGCCTCTTAATATAACATATACAGTGGGGAAAAACGTATTTAGTCAGCCACCAATTGTGCAAGTTCTCCCACTTAAAAAGATGAGAGAGGCCTGTAATTGACATCATAGGTAGACCTTAACTATGAGAGACAAAATGAGAAAACAAATCCAGAAAATCACAGTCTGATTTTTAAAGAATTTATTTGCAGATTATGGTGGAAAATAAATATTTGGTCAATAACAAAAGTTTATCTCAATACTTTGTTATATATCCTTTGTTGGCAATGACAGAGGTCAAATGTTTTCTGTAAGTCTTCACAAGGTTGGCACACACTGTTGCTGGTATGTTGGCCCATTCCTCCATGCAGATCTCCTCTAGAGCAGTGATGTTTTGGGGCTGTCGCTGGCCAACACGGACTTTCAACTCCCTCCAAAGGTTTTCTATGGGGTTGAGATCTGGAGACTGGCTAGGCCACTCCAGGACCTTGAAATGCTTCTAAGAAGCGACTCCTTCATTGCCTTGGCAGTGTGCTCCAGATCATTGTCATGCTGAAAGACCCAGCCACGTTTCATCTTCAATGCCCTTGCTGATGGAAGGAGGTTTGCATTCAAAATCTCACGATACATGGCCCCATTCATTCTTTCATGTACATGGATCAGTCGTCCTGGTCCCTTTGCAGAGAAACAGCCCCAAAGCATGATTTTGCCAGCGCCATGCTTCACAGTAGGTATGGTGTTCTTTGGATGCAACTCAGCATTCACTCTCCTCCAAACACAACGAGTTGTGTTTCTACCAAACAGTTCTACTTTGGTTTCATCTGACCATATGACATTCTCCCAATACTCTTCTGGAACATCCAAATTCTCTAGCAAACTTCAGACGGGCCCGGATATGTACTGGCTTAAGCAGGGGGACACGTCTGGCACGCAGGATCTGAGTCCATGGCGGCGTAGTGTGTTACTGACGGTAGCCTTTGTTAAGTTGGTCTGATGCTGTTGTCAGGCAGGCTACCTGGGGGAAATCCTGGGTATGTCTGGGTTCAGAGTTGTATGTTCAGAGTTCAGAGCAACTCCTTTAATTTCTGGAAGGATCGGGGGACCCACTCTAATGGTGTTACTCTTAAAAGGGTAGAGTCCCCATTATGAACTCATGTGAAATGTCTTGGTATACTGTGTGTCTCTACTTTACGCCTGAGCGATGTTTGAGCGATGTTCATTCATTCTCTCTCTTAAAGTTTGTGTGGTGCGTCCCACGTATCGTACGTTGCATGGACATTCAAGGAGGTATATTACATCAGATGTACCACAATTCATATCTTGTTTTATGGCAATCACCTTGCGCATGAGACAGAGGCTTAGCCAGCATGGTGGTAGCGTGGCCGTGAGTCAGCAGGGTGGCAGCAGTGTTAGCTCTGGAGCCATATGTGTCTGGTATAGACCGTCTGCTACTCAGGAGCCTAGCTGTCTGGAAACAAATAGTAGTGCACCGGTTCATAGAGGCAGCAGGCACTCAGAAAGCAGAACGCAGTCGCCGGTGTGGGAATTTTAAATCAAGTCGCCGGAGGACGTCAGCTTGAATGCATGCAACATCTGTCGGCAGAAGGTGAAGCATGGCCAGGACCCTGCGTCAACACTTGCAGCATCACCATAAAGTGGCCTGGGAAAACCGTGGTGCTATTGTTGTTGTACAGCCTGACACAGCAACCACTGCATCTCCCAGTGGCCCACACCCCTTCTCCAGCAGTCAAGGCTTCACCACCTCAGCAGAACAGGGCTCCAGATGGTGACCAAAATGGTTGCCAATGCGACTCATTATTTGCAAATGGCGGCAAGACTTTTTAGTCTTGTCGCCATTTGCGCCTGGACCCCACCAGCATTTACCGATACTAAGCTGCGCTACTGTGCAGCCTAGTATCGGAGAACATGGTGCGCACTGCTGTCAGCGTGCTCCATGTTCCCGCAGCAGCACAGGGGAGAAGGAAGCTCTTCATCCCCCCTGTGCTGCTGCTGTCGCTGCCACCAATCAGGGGGGAGAGGGGAGGGGCAGGGTGCACTGCACCACCAATGAGAGGGGCGGAGGAGGGGAGGGGGAGGGCGCACTGCGCCACCAATGAAGTTAACTATGTTTAATACAACTACAGGAGGCGGGGCCGGCGCGGAATCACATAACAGGGACATGACCTGTATTATAGGGAGCTCCAATATGCCGCAGTTAACCCCTCAGGTGCTGCACCTGAGGGGTTAACTACCGCTGACTGCAGCTCCCTATAATACAGGTCAGGTGCCGGCTATGTGGTTCCGCGCCGGCACCCGCCTCCTGTAGTTGTATTAAACATAGTTAACTTCATTGGTGGCGCAGTGCGCCCGCTCCCCCCAACCCCCCAGTATAACAAGCATTGGTGGCAGTGGCCACAGGGTCCCCTCCCCCTCCCTTCATTGGTGGCAGTGGTAGATACCGATCGGAGCCCCAACAGTGTAATCGCGGGGCTCCAATCGGTTGCCATGGCAACCAGGACGCTACTGAAGTCCTGGCTGCCATGGTGAGCTCCCTGCTGCCCTGTGCACAAAGCCCAGGGCAGCAGGGAGTTTTTGAAGTCCTATTCACCCTAATAGATCTCTATTAGGGTGAATAGAACAAGGGATAACGATCCCAGGTTCTATCCCCTAGGGGGCTAATAGTTACTAAATAAAAAGTAAAAAAAAAAAAAGTTAAAAAAAAAAAACGAATGTATAGCACATTAGTTTAAGTATAGGAGGCAGTGGTATGACATACCCGGCCTCAATAACAGGGAAACGCAGCAATTATCCCTCAGATGTGGCACCGAGGGTAATAATATTACAGGTTAGAGTTACTAGAGAGGGGTCGTTGATCCAGGGAGTAATTCTGATTGCCTGATTGGAGTCGGGAAGGAATTTTTTTTCCCTAAAGTGGGGAAAACTGGCTTCTACCTCACAGGGTTTTTTTGCCTTCCTCTGGATCAACTTATAGGAAAACAGGCCGAACTGGATGGACAGATGTCTTTTTTCGGCCTTGTAAACTATGTTACTATGTTACTAATTGCCGCGGATTGCACGCCCTGCTATTGAGGCCGAGTATGTTATACCGCTGCCTCATATACTTGATTAAATGTGCTTTATATTCATTGGTGGCGCAGTGCACCCTTTCCCCTAAAGAGGCTAATAGTTATTAAATAAAAAGTTTAAAAAAAAAAACAAAAAAAAACCCCAATATATTAAATTTAAGGGCCCATTCACAAAACCGCATGAATGCGCCTGCAATTTTGTGGAATAGATGCGGCCGTATTCACTTCAATAGGCGGCGTGTGAACTTGCTGCGGCTCTGCAAGAAATTACAGAACATGTCCTATTCTTGTCTGCAACTGCAGACAAGAATAGACATTTTGAACAGGGCGCCCGGCCGTGTGTTCCGCAAATTGTGGAACACATGCCGGGCGGCATCCGCGGTATTGCGGAGCGGATGCGCAATACTACAGCCATCTGAATGGCCCCTTAATCACACCCTTTCCCAATTTTACATATAAAATATATTAACAATAAATAAACATTTTACATATCGCCACGTCCGAAAAGTCCAAACTATTAAAATATTTAAAAAATCTCCTATGCGATGAACACGTAACAGAAAAAAAAATAAATCTGCACAATTCGCCATTTTTTATTCACCTTGTCCCTCAAAAAAAATAGGATAGGACTGTTGTATTATGGGCCAGACGTTTCATCTTCTCCTCCCAGTCTTTTTTTTAATTATAATTATATGTATTTAAATTTGGCGACTAAAAATTTAATTTGGCTCCTAAATTGTTCAGTTCAGTCCTGGGTATTTTTTTTAGTCTGGAGCACTGGCAGAAGGGAGCTGTGTTTGCTTCCCATCATCTATTGGTCCTGATGCTCCTCCTCCTACTCCTCGTCACTCATTTCACCAGCAATTGATCACTGATTGCACTCATTGAATGGAAAAGAAGCTGATTGTGCTCCTGGCCAAGTTGCTGGTACTACAGTCCCTCCCTTTCCATTTGGTGGAAATGTGTAACTAACTACAGTCCAGGACAATATATGTCCTTTACAGCCCACTGGGTAAATGTGGTTCCTGCCCAGCCACAGCAGCAACTTGGCCATGTGACAGCACTGCCGGATCCATGTTCTCAAGCTGTGAGTCCTGCGCCAATGTCCTCCTCTGCCTCCTCATCCTCAACCTTGTCCTCAGCCTCCACTGCAGGCACAATTCGAAGTGCTCCTCTAGCATACCACCAATGCACGGCGGAGTCCCTCTGAGTCCCTTGCAAAAATGTCCAGATACATACTTAGTTGCTTGCATAGTGACGGCTGGATTATCACCTTTCGGAAGAGTGATGGCTACCGGCTCTCCACCATGTTAGACCCTTGCTACCAGACCAAAATGGGGGTAATTTTTCCACCTGCTGAGAGGGAGGATAAACTCAACTACTATTGAAACATCCTATGTAGTCAGTTGGCTGCTGCCTATGTGCACCATCGCCCATCCTCACAAAGGTCTGACTGGGGGGGCCCTCTGTGCTCACACTCCCCTGCCATGAATGTTGGGGGGACAGGAGCAGCACCAGTTTCATCAGCAGAAACTTAAGTTTGGAGCACTTTTCTCCACCCGCCTACTGAAGAAAGCAACAGCAGCAGCAGGACATGGAGCAGAACCTGAACCAGCAGGTGGTGGCATACTTGGACTGCACTCTGCCACCCCAGATCCAAGGTTCCCTGGACTACTGGGCAGCCAAACTTGATTTGTTGCTGCAACTGTCCAAGTTTGCCCTGGACAAGCTTTCCTGCCCAGCCATTAGTGTGGAATTAGAGAGGGTGTTTTGTGCAGCCGCTGGCATCAAAAAGAGAACTCACCTTTCCACCCAAAATGTTGTTGCAGGATTTCCACATGCCAGTTCCTGATGCATCAGACTAGATCATTCTGGCTGCCACACCAAAACATTTTGAAAAAAGACCTGTTTCTTCTGGCCACCTGCTTCAGTCACTATTCTGACACAGAATAAGTCAATAGAAAAATATATTCTTTATTAGTTATAACATGATTACAAAATATTTAAAAATATGATTACTTCAGCAACAGATGGTACATCAGAGTAAGGAACCACTAGGGGGCGCGACATGGGTCATCTACACACAATACAGTGTAATAAGCATATGTTGAATACATTGATAATAAATTAACTGCCAACAACATCCAACAGTATCACTGGCATAAGCCATAAACATCAATTCTGGGTGATTTGGCTGCCCAAAAAGAGAACTAACAATGCAATGAAACAATAAGAATATACCTGTGTATGTGAGAGACAAGCCCTGTCGCGTCCGCTACCCAACGCCGTTTCGCCACTAAAGGCTTCTTCTGGGGATCATTAAACACTATCATAGAACCTCCTTTTATAGTCTGGTTAAAAATTAAATCTAATGCAGCTGATACCTTAATACATGGAAGACATGTGGATGCCACCTGTTGGCGAGCGCTGGACCTCAAAACGAGGCTTGAAGCGCACGCTATAGGCAGAAATAGAATAATGACATGCGGCTCACAGGGAGGTTTGGAACGCACGCGCCACGGGAAACAGTCAGATGACCTTCCCATCATGGCTGTGCGCTCCAGAGTGAAACGCACTGCAATAATAATTCTTAGAATTAATAAAATGGATCGTGAATCTTCAAATCATCGAATATTATTAACATCCTCAAAACTGTGATCAGTGAGATAGTCCCAACGTTTAAAAAAAACATCCAAAAATGCATAAATAAAATGAGTGAACAGTATAATGATTAATGAATGATACGCGAATAGCACAATTTGAGATCCAAATACAATAATGAAATACACAATAATAATTATGTGCATGATGAAACCAATACAAATAAATCTAAATACATAATCAAGATAGATATAATAATATATATCCATAAAAATCATAGTGGTGATGATGACACCCAATTATATACATGTAACTCAATCAATCATGATCTGTAATGGTGATAAGAATAATAAATTCATAAATATAAACCATAGTGTAATTCAATAGTTCATCCTATATAAATGGTGCAAATAATTCATAAATTATATACATAGCTCAATGGACCATGATATACGATAGTGATAGAAATATTAAATTCATAAATGTGAATATAATATACAGTACAGACCAAACGTTTGGACACACCTTCTCATTCAAAGAGTTTTCTGTATTTTCATGACTATGAAAATTGTAGATTCACACTGAAGGCATCAAAACTATGAATTAACACATGTGGAATTATATAGTTTATATACTTTTCTTTACTTAGCTGCTTTTTTCTTGCCATAATACAAATTCTATTTATAGTCTATTGAGTAGGTCTATCAGCTGTGTATCCACCTGACTTCTGCCCAACACAACTCATGGTCCCAACCCCATTTATAAGGCAAGAAATCCTACTTATTAAACCTGACAGGGCACACCTGTGAAGTGAAAACCATTTCAGGTGACTGCCTCTTGAAGCTCATCAAGAGAATGCCAAGAGTGTGCAAAGCAGTAATCAAAGCAAAAGGTGGCTACTCTGAAGAACCTAGAATATGACATATTTTCAGTTGTTTCACACTTTTTTGTTAAGTATATAATTCCACATGTGTTAATTCATAGTTTTGATGCCTTCAGTGTGAATCTACAATTTTCATAGTCATTAAAATACAGAAAACTCTTTGAATGAGAAGGTGTGTCCAAACTTTTGGTCTGTACTGTATATAAATTCAATGAATCATAATGATAAATCATATTAATCATTCATAAACAAGTCTTGATGGATAAAAATTGCATAAAATAACAACACTGGAACATGTGACGTGCAACACAACAAAAAGTGATAAGTGTTGGGTGAAGTGCGGTGGTAAAGTGCCATGCAGTGAAACTCAAATACAAAAACTACTATAGTTGGGACCAAGACACGGATTCACAGTAATAGTCATGCAGGCGTTCCAATCCCAAAGATGACTGTAAGAAAGAGCCTCCTCATCAATATAGGAATATCTTCATATCGCTGTTGATGCATCAGCCTAAATAAAATTAAAACAAATCAAAAACAGGAGATAAAAACATGAAATAATTAAAAACAAAATGTGGACAAGTCACTGACAAGAGAAGAGAAAAATAAACATAATCAAAAGAGAGAGGAAGAAAGAAGGGGAAAAAAAAGAGGGGAAGACAGAAGAACAGGAAAAATGGAATTGAAAAGAAAAAGATAAAACCACTGGTGGAACAGTTACCTTCTTTTTTAAAGGACATGACTGATTTTTTATGCCGCTTGAGCCTGACATGTGTCTAGCAACATGTGATGTAGAGTCGCTCTACACGAGTATCCGCCACAACGATGCGTTGAAGGCAGCGAAATTCTTCATAGCAATGTCTGACTTCGAGGAACCAATGGGTGAGTTTATTATCAATCTACTTGAATTTGTGTTCACCCACAATTTATTTCTGTTTAAAGATGTGTTCTACAGCTCCAGGGGCCTGTGTGCCGTCCTTTGCCAATCTGTTCCTGGGGCTGTGGGAGAGAACCATCTTTCTGTCCGACTCTGTTCCCCTAGTTGGCGGGGTCCAGATGTGGGCCCGCTACATTGATGACATTTTCATCGGGTGGCAGGGCCCACAGGCTGGGTTCGGCCAACTGGTAGATGTATTAAACAAGAATAACTCAAATATAAAATTAACTTATAGGTTGGGCAGAACAAATATCGATTTCCTTGATGTCAAATTATTTACGAATGAAGGAGGGAGAATTACAACCGACTTGTTTCGAAAGGAAACATCTACCAATGCACTACTCCATGCTGATTCATGTCATCCTAGGAATCTTGTGCACAGCATACCATATGGTAAATTTTTGAGGTTAAAACGTGTCTGCTCTGATGAAGAGACATTTGAAACTCAATCCAAAGACCTGATACAAAGGTTCCAAGAGAGGGGATACCCAAGCAAAAATGTTAGACAAGGATATAAAAGGGCTCAATTATGCAAAAGGGATGATCTCCTGAAACCAAAAACTGCACGCAAAGACGGATATGAGAATAAGGTGAGATTTATATCCACGTATAACCCCCAGTGGAAACAAATGAGGGCAGCTCTTACCAAATATCGGGATATACTACGCCTTGACTCTACATTGGCCAAGGCATTGCCAGCATTTCCGACTATTACCTACAGGAGAGCAAGAAACTTAAAAGACAC
This sequence comes from Rhinella marina, assembly GCA_900303285.1. Classification (NCBI taxonomy): domain Eukaryota; kingdom Metazoa; phylum Chordata; class Amphibia; order Anura; family Bufonidae; genus Rhinella; species Rhinella marina. The sequence continues at coordinate 99,749 of ONZH01019342.1, read as the reverse complement.
TCTAACCAGGAGTTATTATCCTGGTGACTATCCATCGAAAATCTTTGGATCTAAAGGCCCGAAATTGGGCTGCTCACCCTGTGGTAAATGTGTGGTCTGCAAAAACATAGATAAAGCCACTCATTTTGGTAATCTATCGTGGATGAACAACGATATAAGATCACCTATAACATCACGTTTGGCACGGTGGGAGTGATTTACCTAGCCCAATGTCGATGCCAATTATCATACAGTATGTGGGCATGACCTCAAGAGAACTCAGATGACGGGTTAGAGAACATGTATTGGATATTGAAGGTGCACGGGATGAAGAAGATATATCCAAATTGAAAACGATTCCGAGACATTTTAAGGCGTTCCACAATTGCAATAGTCATGGTTTGTATTCATTCCACCTAGAGGAGGTAACTGGAGGAAACTGCTGGCTCAGAAAGAGGTGAGATGGATATATCAACTGGATTGTGTAGCTCCTAATGGTCTTAATGAAGATCTTACCTTTCCCCTTTTCTCTGATTCATTACTCATGGTATTTTTTCTTCTTCTGTTTTATCTTTTTCTTTTCAATTCCATTTTTCCTGTTCTTCTGTCTTCCCCTCTTTTTTTTTTCTTTTTTTTTCCCCTTCTTTCTTCCTCTCTCTTTTGGTTATGTCTATTTTTCTCTTCTCTTGTCAGTGACTTGTCCACATTTTGTTTTTAATTATTTCATGTTTTTATCTCCTGTTTTTGATTTGTTTTAATTTTATTTATGCTGATGCATCAACAGCGATATGAAGATATTCCTATATTGATGAGGAGGCTCTCTCTTACAGTCATCTTCGGGATTGGAAAGCCTGCATGCCTATTACTGTGAATCAGTGTCTAGGTCCTAACTGTAGTAGTTTTTGTATTTGAGTTTCACTGCATTGTACTTTGACACTTCACCACCGCACTTCACCCAGCACTTATCACTTTTTGTTGTGTTGCACGTCACATGTTCCAGTGTTGTTATTTTATGCAATTTTTATCCATCAAGACTTGTTTATGAATTATTAATATTATTTTCATTATGATTCATTGAATTTATATGTGTATATATATATATATTATATTCACATTTATGAATTTATTATTTTTATCACTATCGTATATCATGGTCCATTAAGCTATGTATATAATTTATGAATTATTAGTACCATTTATATAGGATGAATTATTGAATTACACTATGGTTTATATTTATGAATTTATTATTCTTATCACCATTACAGATCATGATTGATTGAGTTACAAGTATATAATTGGGTGTCATCATCACCACTATGATTTTTATGGATATATATTATTATATCTATCATGATTATGTATTTAGATTTATTTGTATTGGTTTTAACATGCACATAATTATTATTGTGTATTTCATTATTGTATTTGGATCTCAAATTGCGCTATTCGCGTATCATTCATTAATCATTATACTGTTCACATTTTTAGATGTTTTTATTTAACGTTGGGACCATCTCACTGATCACAGTTTTGAGGATGTTAATAATATTCGATGATTTGAAGATTCGCGATCCATTTTATTTTCTTTTCTAAGAATTATTATTGCAGTGCGTTTCACTCTGGAGCGCACAGCCATGATGGGAAGGTCATCTGACTGTTTCCGGTGGCGCGTGCGTTCCAAACCTCCCGGTGAGCCGCATGTCTATTTCTGCCTATAGTGTGCGCTTCAAGCCTCGTTTTGTGGTCCAGCGCTCACCAACAGGTGGCATCCACATTGCGGATCCACATGTCTTCCATGTATTAAGGTATCAGCTGCATTACATTTATTTTTTAACCAGACTATAAAAGGAGGTTCTATGATAGTGTTTAATGATCCCCAGAAGAAGCCTTTAGTGGTGAAACGGCGTTGGGTAGCGGACGCGACAGGGCTTGTCTCTCACATACACAGGTATATTCTTATTGTTTCATTGCATTGTTAGTTCTCTTTTTGGGCTGCCAAATCACCCAGAATGGATGTTTATGGCTTATGCCAGTGATACTGTTGGATGTTGTTGGCAGTTAATTTATTATCAATGTATTCAACATATGCCTATTACACTGTATTGTGTGTAGATGATCCCTGCTGCGCCCCCTAGTGGTTCCTTACTCCGATGTACCTTCTGTTGCTGAAGTAATCATATTTTTAAATATTTTGTAATCATGTTATAACCAGGGGCTGGCTGGCAAATTTTGGCCTGGGGTGCAAGCACACAGCACTGGCCCATGTGTAGTGGCCAACCCTTAACCTGTTTAACTCAGCCTACCATAAAGTCGGTAGAGGTAAAAGGGCTTTAAATCGTTAAAAGGCGGCAGCTAGTTGTGTTTTCATGTTGGATCCCAGATACATGACATGGCTGAGTCCGTAGCAACAGCATGGTCATTAGAGGGACCAGATTTACCAACTCCTGAGCTGAAGAGACTCCATTAACTATAATGGGGTCTGCTCAGGATGCTGCTCCTTTACCGGACAAAAAGGTCTTATATGCAGAACTTTTCTGTACGGTCTTTTTGACAGAATCTGTGACAGTGACCCAAGCGAAAATGTGGATGGATAGTATTAGACATACAGTATAGCATCAGATGTATGTTTAACACACAAATAAAGAGAAGAACCAAGATCACTACATACACACAGCACCAGAACCAAACCTATAAGTCAAATACAGCACCAGAACCAAGTTCACTGCATGAATACAGCACCAGAATCAGGCCCATATGTCAAATACAGCAACAAAATCAACAAGAAATATAGCACCATAACAAAACCCATAAGTGAAATACAGCACCGGAACCAAGTTCTCTACATAAATACAGCACCAGAACCAAGTTCTCTACATAAATACATCACCAGAACCAAGCTCACTACATAAATACAGCACCAGAACCAAGTTCTCTACATAAATACATCACCAGAACCAAGCTCACTACATAAATACAGCACCAGAACCAAGTTCTCTACATAAATACAGTACCAGAACCAAGCTCACTACATAAATACAGCACCAGAACCAAGTTCGCTACATAAATACAGCACCAGAACCAAGCTCATAACATAAATACAGCACCAGAACCAAGTTCTCTACATAAATACATCACGACATTTTAATAGTTCAGTACAGATACCATCTGAGTAGTCAGGTCAGCCCTCGTCATATGACCTTGTACGGTGTGAAACTACACCTCCCAGTATGGCCTGAACAAGTGTAAAGGGATGCTGGGAGTTGTTGCGCAAAACAGCATGCTACCACGCATCATCAGCTGTAGATCATCCAGATGACTACACCACTCATCATACACAGTCAGTAGCAGAATAATCATATCCATTTAGAGTCTTACAGGTGGCGTCATCCTGAGTTCTTTTCCATCTGGTTCAGGCCACCATGATGACTTCTCCCGTCTACAATTCAGCTCTGCAGATTTTACCGAGAAGATCTCTTTAGCTTCATTCTTTACCAACACATTGGCACCCTGCATACTGACAAAAACTCAACTTAGTGCCACATGCTGTGCCCTGAATATAACAGCAGCATTAGTGCTACACACAGGGCCCCCAATAGTAGTGCCACATACTCTGTGCCCTTTGTATATAATGCCACATACTCTGAGCCCTATGTATATAGTGCCACATACCCTGAGCCCTATGTATATAGTGCCACATACACTGTGCCCTCTGTATACAGTGCCATATGCCCTCTGTTTATAGTGCCACACACAGTGCCCCTAATGCTAGTGCCACATGCTTGGTGCCCCTTATAAAAAGTGTCTCTTATATGTGCCCCCTTTATGAATTGTGCCTCTTATATGTGCCCATTTGTGTATAGTGCACATCTAGAGGTTCCCTTGTTCCACTGGCGCTGGCTGCTGCAGGCACAATTGTATCTGCATCTAGTGGATGCAGATACAATTGAGTTCAGTAGCCACAGCGGCCCTGACATCTACTGGCCTGGGGGGCATCTGTCCTCCTGCCCCCCGGCCCAGCCCACCCCTGGTTATAACTAATAAAGAATATATTTTTCTATTGACTTATTCTGTGGAGGTTTATTTCCTCTTCTTGGGTGGTATTTTCTAGCAATAGTGTACCTCCACTTGCTTTATTAGCTTTATTCCGGTAGCCCTGGTATTTATTGTAGGAGTATACTATTCTGATGCTGCCACACACCTGCTGCATCTGCTGCCATCTTCTCCTACTTCCACTATCTTGTGCTCTTACTGCCACTTCTGTTGCCTCCCCCCCCCACACACTCTGTGAGTGGGCCACTATGTTGACTTCTCATGTAGCTGCCACCTCCCCACTCTGTGACTGGGCCACTATGTTGACTCATTATGCGGTTGCCACCCTCACCATTTTGTGACTGGGCCACTGTGTCGACTCATCATGTGGTTGCCACGCTCCCCACTCTGTAACTGGGCCATTATGTTGACTCCTCATTCAGTTGCCACCCTAACCATTCCGTGACTGGGCCACTGTGTTGACTCCTCATGCATTTGCGACCCCCACCATTCTGTGACTGGGCCACTATGTTGACTCCTAATGTGGTTGCCACCCTCACCATTCTGTGACTGGGCCACTATGTTGACTCCCCATGCGTTTTCCACCCTCACTATTTTGTGACTTGGCCTCTATGTTGACTCCTCATGCAGTTGCCACCCTAGCCACAGTGATGGGCCTTGTTGACCTCACCATTTATTTTACCCTTTTACTGATCTGTCAGAAGGATGGAAAAATAAAAAAACACAACGGATCCTGTCTTTGGAGCATCCGTAAGGCCTCTATCACACGGTCAGTATTTTGCATCAGGATTTGCTCATTATTTGGAAGCCAAAAGTGGGAGTGGGTACAAAACACAAGATATGCAAATATTCCAATCACGTGTCATCTCTGTTTTGGATCCATTCCTGTTTTTTTGGCCTTCTCAATACTGATCGATTACTGACCAAATGCTGACTGTGTGAAGGCGGATGCTCAAAAGACAGGATCTGTTTTTTTGGGGGTTGTTCTTGTGACGAGTCAGAAGAAGAAAAAAAATAAACAGTGACGTCAACACAAACTTATTGTTGACACCCTCTCCACTCATGGGGCCGCTACTTGTATCAGCGTGTAAAATATGTAGAATCAGCAGATGGTGTAAAAGGAGTGTGCTCTTTAACTCTAAAGTACAATCTTGGGCCACTGCGCCGTTAAATCCTTTATACCTGACGCTAACATTGACCTGTAAGGCTGAGTTCACACTTCAGTTATTTTGTCAGTTTTGGCCCCGTAACTGACCAAATAAGTGAAGTGTGAAATGCTTCAAAGAGTGACACCTGTCAACTGCCTACTGACGTACAGTAAGGGGCCGTGCGGATGCCGCCCGGCATGTTTCCCGCAATTTGCGGAACACACAGTCGGGCACTCCGTTGAAAATGCCTATTGTTGTCCGCTGTAGCGGACAAGAATAGGACATGTTCTATTTTTTCTTGCGGAGCCGCGGCTCGGCAAGATCCCGTGCCGGCCATTGAAGTGAACAGGGCCGCATCTATTCCGCAATTTTGCAGAATAGATGCGGACCCGTTCACACAGTTGTTTGAATGGGCCCTAACTGTTTGACTACCACAGCGGACTAGCACAATGATGTGCTTCCGGGAAAATGCTGATTTTTAACGTGCTTTTTCACAAATTAATTCGGGTGAAATCAATTTTTTGGGGAAAATTTGGTGAAGCGTCCAAATCGAATTTTTGAAAACTTCTCTCATCTATAATTATTATCCATCTATTTGCAAGAAATGATAATGATTATTGACCAATGTAAATTAAGATAAGAATAAGCGATACATCTCACTTGTTTATCGTTGATATTGAATGCTCAAACCACCGTAAAATTATTTGGTAAATGAAAATGCTGCCTATGGTGACATATAACCCCTTAGTGACCAAACCGATCATGGGTCTTAAGTAGTGTTGAGCGAATCGTAGTTAACTAAGTCAAATTCGATTTGAATTTTTTAAAAAAATTAGATTCGTCATGAATCTGAATTTCCTTGTGCTCCGTGGTAACAAATCAGATTTTTTTTTAAATGGCTGCTGCACATGTTGAAAAGTTAAAGTGAGAAGTTTGGGAATGAGGGATCACCCATAATGCCGTGCAGCCAGCCAGTCAGCAAATAGCCAGCCCGTGTGATGTCACAGCCCTATAAAACGCCTCATCCTGCCTGGTTTCTGCCATTTATTTTCCAGTGAACTGAGCATAGGGACAGATGTGACAAATGTTAGGGAAAGTTTTTTGCAGCAGGGTGACAGCCTGCCGATGGGCCAGCAGGGTTGAAGCAGTGTGAGATCTAGAGCCAAACATGCCTGGGGTATACCGTCTGCTACTCAGGAGCCTCCATGTCTGGAAACAACTAGTGGTGCAGGGCTTCATAGAGGCAGCAGCAGGCAGTCAGCATGTAGTAGCAGCTGAACTCACCGGTGTGGGAATTTTTAATCAAGTCGCTTGTGGACGTCAGAGTTATGGGAGGTAAAACCTACCAAAATTAAAATGAAATTAAGAAAAAATGTAAATTATAATTAAAATAACGTTTTAACATTTTAATTTCATTTTAGTTTCTGCAAAATGCATGCCAAAAGTAAAAAAAAAAATTAAATTCCTCCATTTGAATTTTTTTTCTAACTCCAGTGTGGGTAATAAGTTTCAAAAATAAATAGCCTTTTTCATTTTAAATTTCCACTTTGTCAATTAATTCTCCTCTTCCTATAGTGGATTTTTCATGTCAAAATCATAAATCAAATGAAAACACCAAGTAGAAATTGAGATTTCAATTTCATCTCTTGCATTTTCCCTGCCAAAAGGGAATTTTGAATTTGAATTTTCATTTTAACATTGTACAGTCATGGCCAAAACTTTTGAGAATGACACAAATATTATATTTTCACATGATCTGCTGCCCTCTGGTTTTTATGTGTGTTTGTCAGATGTTTTTATCACATACAGAAATATAATTGCAATCATATTATAAGTAACAAAAGCTTATATTGACAGTTAGAATGAGTTAATGCAGCAAGTCAATATTTGCAGTGTTGACCCTTCTTCTTCAGGACCTCTGCAATTCTCCCTGGCATGCTCTCAATCAACTTCTGGACCAAATCCTGACTGATAGCAGTCCATTCTTGCACAATCAATGCTTGCATTTTGTCAGAATTTGTAGGTTTTTGTTCGTCCACCTGTCTCTTGATGATTGACCACAAGTTCTCAATGGGATTAAGATCTGGGGAGTTTTCAGGCCATGGACCCAAAATCTCTATGTTTTGTTCCCTGAGCCATTTAGTTATCACCTTTGCTTTATGGCCCCCATCATGCTCGAAAAGGCATTGTTGATCGCCAAACTGCTCTTGGACGGTTGGGAGAAGTTGCTCTCGGAGGACATTCTGGTACCATTCTTTATTCATGGCTGTGTTTTTAGGCAAGACTGTGAGAGAGCCGATTCCCTTGGCTGAGAAGCAACCCCACACATGAATGGTTTCAGGATCCTTTACAGTTGGCATGAGACAAGACTGGTGGTAGCGCTCACCTCGTCTTCTCCGAATAAGCTGTTTTCCAGATGTCCCAAACAATCGAAAAGGGGATTCATCAGAGAAAATGACTTTACCCCAGTCCTCAGCAGTCCACTCTCTCTACCTTTTGCAGAATATCAGTCTGTCCCTGATGTTTTTTCTGGAGAGAAGTGGCTTCTTTGCTGCCCTCCTTGAGACCAGGCCTTGCTCCAAGAGTCTCCGCCTCACAGTGCGTGCAGATGCACTCACACCTGCCTGCTGCCATTCCTGAGCAAGCTCTGCACTGCTGGTAGCCCAATCCCGCAGCTGAAACACTTTTAAGAGACGGTCCTGGCGCTTGCTGGTCTTTCTTGGGTGCCCTGGAGCCTTTTTGGCAACAATGGAACCTCTCTCCTTGAAGTTCTTGATGATGCGATAGATTGTTGACTGAGGTGCAATCTTTCTAGCTGCGATACTCTTCCCTGTTAGGCCATTTTTGTGCAGTGCAATGATGACTGCACGTGTTTCTTTAGAGATAACCATGGTTAACAGAAGAGAAACAATGATGCCAAGCACCAGCCTCCTTTTAAAGTGTCCAGTGGTGTCATTCTTACTTAATCATGACAGATTGATCTCCAGCCCTGTCCTCATCAACACCCACACCTGTGTTAATGGAGCAATCACTGAAATGATGTTAGCTGGTCCTTTTAAGGCAGGGCTGTAATGATGTTGAAATGTGTTTTGGGGGATAAAGTTCATTTTCTAGGCAAATATTGACTTTGCAAGTAATTGCTGTTAAGCCGATCACTCTTTATAACATTCTGGAGTATATGCAAATTGCCATTATAAAAACTGAAGCAGTAGACTTTGTAAAAAATAATATTTGTATCATTCTCAAAACTTTTGGCCATGACTGTACTACAGTAGCATTCAGATTAATTTAAATGAGCAGTAGTGGGTGTGGTGCATCATGCAAAATGCTGTTATTTAATTCCTGTCTGAACAGTGACTCTTTATGTCCGCATTTCCAACAGCTAACACAGGATCAAGTTTAGAATTCCAATAGATGGCGCTGTGACAGTGAACTGTTAGTACTGTGCTGAATACATAGGATAAGATTTTGAGTCTAATAGGTGGTGCCCTCTTTTTGAGGAGTGAATTATACTACGATTATGATTATATCATCAACTCTGCTGCCCTGTTAACCCCCTAGATCCTGTGGTGCCTAATCACCCGCAGTATCTATGGGGTTAATCCGCTCTGCCATACTTGAGTGAGGACGTGGTGGAAGTTGCTCCAGAAAAGTGCCAAGAAGCTTAAAATGTCGCAAATTATGGTACACATGTCATGCGCCATAATAAATGACTTTTTTACATTCGTATATTGGCATAAAACGATTAGTAAATGTCCTTCATTGTGTCTGTGTGACCAAAAATCAGGGTGCATGACCCTGATGCACAAACATGGAGCATCCTTGGCATCATTGTGCTGATTGGTGGGAGAGTTCAGACCCCCATGATCATTATTGAGGGCCTACAATAGCGCTCAGCAATCTTTGGCCAGGAACGCAGCTATAGCGTAGCTATGTCATATTCTTGTCCATGTTGCAGACAAGGACAGGCATTGTTGCAATGGATCTGCAAAAAAAAAAAAAAACTAATGCAATATGTATGTCACACAGACATCATTTGTATTTTTTGCTGATAAGTGTTTTGCGGACGGTAAATACACACATTTGTGTGCATGAGCCCTTAGAGTAAGGGCTCATGGACACGACAGTATGTACTTTGTGGTCCGCAAAAGCTGGATCCGCAAAAAATACGAATGACATCCGTGCGGAACGAAACAGCTGGCCTCTAATAGAACAGTCCTATTCTTGTCTGTAATGCAGAACAGACATACGGAAACATAATGCACGTGGAGTAACTTCCGTTTTTTTGGGGGACCCATTGAAATGAATGGCTCTGCAAAAAAAAAAAATGGAACAAACACAGAAAGAAAATATGTAATAAGGTTATGGTCCGTTTTAGGGCTCATGCACATGAACGTATTTTCTTTCCGTGTCCACGGAAAATACGGTTGTGTTTATGAGCCCTTAGGGTTACGATTAATAATAGGGTCAGTATTAGGGTTACTGTTATTATTAGGGTTGGTGTTACAGTTCCCGTTACAGTTACGGAGTCCGTATTAAGGAGATTAGGGAGGTTAACAAGTGGCTCAAGAACTGGTGTAGGAAGGAGGGGTTTGGGTTCCTGGAGAACTGGGCCGACTTCTCTGTCGGCTACAGGCTTTATCGTAGGGATGGGCTGCCCCTCAATGGGGAAGGGGCAGCTGTTTTGGGGGAAAAGATGGCTAGAAGGCTGGAGGAATGTTTAAACTAGGGACTGGGGGGAGGGTAACTACGTTATAGGAGGGGAAGATAGTGCAGATAGAGACCTGGGGCAGGGTAATGGAACTGGGGGAGAAATGGAAGGAGGAACTAGAACAGTTGAGAAGGAAAGGTGTAACATAGTAATAAGGCCAAAAAAAAGACATCTGTCCATCCAGTTCTGCCTGTTATCCTACAAGTTGATCCAGAGGAAGGCAAAAAAACCCTGTGAGGTAGAAGCCAATTTTCCCCACTTTAGGGGAAAAAATTCCTTCCCGACTCCAATCAGGCAATCAGAATAACTCCCTGGATCAACGACCCATCTCTAGTACCTATAACCTGTAATATTGTTAAACCTCTTAATTGTATGTACACTAATGCCAGAATCCTGACTAATAAAACTGGTGAACTGGAATTAGTGATGTGTGAGGAGGACTATGACATAGTGGGAGTAACTGAGACATGGCTGGATGATAGCTATGACTGGGCAGTTAACGTACAGGGTTACAGTCTGTTTAGAAAGGATCGCCAAAACCGGAAAGGGGGAGGGGTCTGCCTTTATGTAAAGTCCTGTCTAAAGCCCACACTCCGGGAAGATATAAGTGAGGGACATGAAGATGTGGAGTCACTGTGGGTAGAAATACATGGAGCCAAAAACAATAATAAAATACTAATAGGAGTTTATTATAAACCACCTAATATACCAGAGTCCACAGAAAATCTACTTCTAAACGAAATAGACGAGGCGGCAAATCATAATGAGGTCGTTGATATGGGGGATTTCAACTACCCAGATATAGACTGGGAAACTGAAACCTGTATATCTCATAAAGATAACAGGTTCTTGGCAATAACCAAAGACAATTACCTTTCCCAACTGGTTAAGGACCTGACTAGAGGGACAGCCATACTGGACTTAGTATTAGCCAATAGACTTGACAGAACAACAGATGTGCAGGTTGGGGGACACCTGGGAAATAGTGACCATAAAATAATGACCTTCCAATTGTCATTCAAAAGAGTCTTTCTTCAGGGAGAAACAAAAATACCAAACTTCAAAAAAGTTAAATTTAGCCAACTAAGAGAGGCCATAGGCCTAACTAACTGGGACAAAGTCCTCAAAAATAAAAATACAGCCACAAAATGGGATATTTTTAAAAGCATGCTAATATCTAATTGTGAGAGGTACATACCTTATGGGAATAAAAGGGTAAGAAACAAGAAAAAAACAATGTGGATAAATAGAACTGTAAAGAAAGCAATAAATGACAAACAGAAAGCATTTAAATCACTAAAACAGGAGGTGAGTGAGGAAGCATTGAAAAACTAAGGAAAAAATAGAATATGTAAAAGACAAATAAAAACAGCCAAACTAGAGACCGAGAGATTAATCGCCAAAGAGAGTAAAACTAAACCTAAAATGTTCTTCAATTATATAAATGGTAAAAAGTATAAACCGGAAGGTGTCTGCCCCTTACAGAGTAATGAGGGGGGAGTTGCAGAGAGCAATGAGGAGAAAGCAAAGCTACTAAATATTTTTTCTCCACTGTATTCACTGAGGAAAATAAACTGTCAGATGAAATGCCGAATATTAAAGTAAATTCCCCATTAAAAGTGCCCTGTCTGACCCAGGAAGAAGTACAGCGGCGTCTTAAAAAGATTAAAATAGACAAATCGCCAGGACCGGATGGCATACACCCCCGTATCCTAAGAGAATTCAGTAATGTCATAGCCAGACCTTTATTTCTGATATTTAAGGATTCTACACTGACAGGGAGTGTTCCACAGGATTGGCACATAGCATATGTGGTGCCAATATTCAAAAAGGGTCCAAAAACAGAGCCCAGGAACTATAGGCCTGTAAGTTTTACATCTGTCGTGAGTAAACTGTTTGAAGATTTTCTAAGAGATGCTATCTTGGAGTACCTCAATGAAAATAAGCAAATAACTCCATATCAGCATGGCTTCATGAGGGATTGGTCATGTCAAACTAATTTAATCAGTTTCTATGAGGAGGTAAGTTCTAGACTTGACCACGTTGAATCAATGGATGTCCTATATTTGGACTTCTCCAAAGCATTTGACACGGTACCACATAAAAGATTAGTATATAAAATGAGAATGCTTGGCCTGGGAGAAAATGTCTGCATGTGGGTAAGTAACTGGCTCAGTGATAGAAAACAGAGAGCGGTTATTAACTGGAACATACTCAGATTGGGTCACTGTCACTAGTTGGGTACTACAGGGGTCAGTATTGGGCCCTATTCTCTTCAATATATTTATCAATCATCTTGTAGAAGGCTTGCACAGTAAAATATCAATTTTTGCAGATGACACTAAACTGTGTAAAGTAATTAACACAGAAGAGGACAGTACACTGCTACAGATGGATCTGGATAGACTGGAGGCTTGGGCAGAGAAGTGGCAGATGAGGTTTAACACTGACAAATGTAAGGTTGTGCATATGGGAAGGAATAATGCAAGTCACCAGTACATACTAAATGGTAAAATATTGGGTAACTCTGACATGGAAAAGGACCTAGGAATTTTAGTAAACAGCAAACTAAGCTGCAGAAACCAGTGTGAGACAGCTGCTGCCAAGGCCAAAAAGATAATGGGTTGCATCAAAAAGGAACTTAGATGCCCGTGATGAGCACATAGTCCTGCCACTTTACAAATCACTAGTCAGACCACACATGGAGTATTGTGCACAGTTCTGGGCTCCTGTGAACAAAGCAGACATAGCAGAGATGGAGAGGGTTCAGAGGAGGGCAACTAAAGTAATAACTGAAATTGGTGGACAAAATTAGGGTTATTTACTTTAGAAAAGAGACGACTGAGGGGAGATCTAATAACCTAAACCATGTATAAATATATCAGGGGTCAGTATAGAGATCTCTCCCATTAACTATTTATCCCCAGGACTTTTACTGTGACAAGGGAACATTCTCTGCGTCTGGAGGAAAGAAGGTTTGTACACAAACATAGAAGAGGATTCTTTACGGTAAGAGCAGTGAGACTACGGACCTCTCTGCCTGAGGAGGTGGTGATGGTAAGTTCACTAAAAGAGTTCAAGAGGGGCCTGGATGTATTTCTGGAGGGTAACAATATTACAGGTTATAGTTACTAGAGATGGGTCGTTGATCCAGGGATTTATTCTGATTGGAGTCGGGAAGGAATTTTTTCCCCTAAAGTGGGGAAAATTGGCTTCTACCTCACAGGGGTTTTTTGCTTTCCTCTAGATCAACTTGTAGGATAACAGGCCGAACTGGATGGACAGATGTCTTTTTTCGGCCTTATAAACTATGTATGTTAGTATGTATGTGACTATGTATTAGGATTAGGAATAGTAATAAGGTTAGGGTCAGTATTATGGTTAGGCTCTGTTTTAGGATTAGGGTTATTAGGGTAAGGTTAGGGTCAGTATTAGGTTAAAGGGTTGATATTGCAGTTTGGATTAGTATTAGGGCCAGGGGTCAGTTTTTGTGCACATGAACAGAAAAGGGAAGGACCGTCTGAACTAACCTGTCCCAGGCGGCTCCCACGATGATCATGCAGCATTGCAGACAGGCCTCTTCTGGCAGGTCTGCTCTGGTGTAACGTCTCAGTCGGCGCAATGACATCAGCTACATCACAGAGAAGCACCTGGAACGGAAGGACGGGGGAACCAATAGTTCCCTTGTTCCGCCGGAGCTGCCAGATGCTCATTTGTGTTTGCGTCCAGTGGCTGCACATAGAATTTGGTGCAGGAGCTACAGAAACCAGGTGAATTTACCTGGTTCCTGGGGCCAGTGTCGGACTGTGGTGCCTAGGGCCCAACAGAGGAACTGATTCTGGGACCCACCCTATAGCTACATGGAAATATTAGGGTACATCATGTCACACTGGACATTAACGCTGTAGATTTGCTGCACACAAGTATATGGACAGCGTTTATGGGCCGGCAAAGTGGATATGATTTTAAGGGGGTCTCAGCCACATGTTATGAACAAAATTCACTGCACAAATTGGACTGCGGTTAGGATTTTAATTCAGTGGCATGATTTGCTGTGGATTTTACTGCTGAAGATTTACAAAATGATGGACCCTCACCTGTTTTTTTTGTCAGAACTTCACACACATGAAGACTGTACCACACAGAACTGAATTGTGCACCCCAATATATCAATATTGTAGTCTGGGGATTAGCAACCTCCGGGACTCCAACTGTTATGAAACTGCAGCTCCCAGAATCCTCCTTTCACATATATTGGAGTTACAAGAACAGCTGAATAATTGTGCATGCTGGGAGTTGTAGTTTCACAGCAGCTGGAGTGCCGAAGGCAGTGATGTAGCTAAATGCTCATGGGCCCCAGTGCAAGAGTTCAGCTTGGGCCCCCTCTTCCCTTAGTGCTTTGTGGCCAGGGGCAGGGAAGCACATAGCCTTTGCGGTGCCTGAGGCAAGAATTGAAACAGCAACACCTACCCCCCCATGCCAAATTTTTGACCTAACCCCTTCTCTTCATCCAGAGGAGTGACTTGACCAGCATGTACTTTGTATAAAACCAGTGTGTTCTTAAGTGGCACAGGGTTCTTTGGACTCCCTCAGGCTCCTGGGCCCGGTAGAGACTGCTACCTCTGCAACTCCTATAGCTATACCCGTGGCTGAAGATTGCTAAGCGCTATTGTAAGCCATCAATACTGATTATGGGGGTCTGATCTCTCCCACCAATCAGCCCAGTGATGCCAAGGACGCTCCGCGTTACTGCAAGTCAGGCAACCTGATTTTTGGTCACACAGACACAATGGAGGACATTTACTAATTGTTTTATGCCACTATGATCATGGTGCATGACATATGTGTACCATAATTTGCGACTTTTTAAGCTTCTTGGCACTTTTCTGGAGCAACGTCCACCACGTCCTCACTCAAGTATGGCAGAGCGGATTTACCCCATAGATGCTGCGGGTGATGAGGCACCACAGCATCTAGGGGGTTAACAGGGCAGCAGAGTTGATGATAAAAAATAATCGTAGCATAAGTCATTCCTCAAAAAGAGGGCACCATCTATTAGACTCATAATCTTATCCTATGCATTCAGCACAGTACTAAGATTTCACCATTTTGCTGGCTGTACCACGCCCATTACTGCTCATTTAAATGAAACTAAATGTTAGCACAACTTTAAAATGAAAATTCAAATGGGCTTTCTTTTTCATTTTACTTTTGGCAGGGAAAATGTCTGCAAGAAATGAAATTGAAATCTCAATCTACCATTTTCAGTTTCTACTTGGTGTTTTCATTTGATTTATGATTTTGACATGAAAAACCCGCTATAGGAAAAGGAGAATTAATTAACAAAGGGAAAATTTAAAAATGAAAAAGGCTATTTATTTATTAACATTTATTTTTGACACTTATTACCCACACTGGAGTTGGAAAAGAAAATTTAAATGGAGGAATTGAATTTTCTTTTTCATTTTGGCATGCATTTTGCAGAAATTAAAATGTTATAACATTATTTTAATTATAATTTTAGGTTTTTCAATTTCATTTTATTTTTGTTAGGTTTTACCTCCCATACAGATATGTAAGGTCTGTGGGCAAAAAAGGTGAAGCGTGGCCTGGGTGCCTTGAGATGAACTGAAAAATACAATGGATTCTGCAAAATACTGACTGTGAGATAGAGGCCTTATGGATGCTCCATCCATAAGGCCTCTATCTCACAGTCAGTATTTTGCATCAGGAATTGATCATGAATTGGAAGCCAAAAGCAGGGATGGGTACAAAACACAGAAGACATGCAAATATTTCCATCTCAGGTAATCTCTATATTGTACCTAGTCATGCAGATGAGCCGGTCTGTATTTTGTATCATGATTTGGAAGCCAAAAGCAGGAGAGGGCTTATATCACAGAACACGTGCAAATATTAACATCAGGTGCCATCTCTGTTTTGGACCCAGTCCTTTTTTTTTTTTTTTTTTTTTTTTTTTAGCCATACAAATACTGATCAATTACTGACCAAATACTGATCGTGTGAATGTGGGTGCTCAAAAGGCACGATCCCTTTTTTTGGGGTTGTTCTTCTAAGGGATCAAAAGAAGGGAAAAATAAACATTCACATCAAAACAAACTTACAATTGACTAGGGTTGTCATGATACCAAAATTTTGATTCGGTTTCGATACCATAAAAAAGTATAGCAATACTCGATACCATAAAAATGACGGCGTACACCCCCAATTGACCATTTCTCCTATCTTCAGAAATATCCACATTGTGGCCCTAATCCTATGTCTTCACACAAATTGAAAATGTTTCAGGCCCCTTTCCATTTTTATGGCGGCAATGAGCTGCCAAATGATAGAAAATCCCCATAAATTACCCCATTTTGAAAACTAGACCCCTTAAGATATTAGAAATCATAGAGATGAGCGAATCATCCAAAATTTGCTTTGCCGAATATTCGTCAAAGTTTTCACAAGATTCGAACGAATACGAATCTATTTGACGAAGCTGCGTACAAATTATCTGTTATTATGTAGTGTTTTGCGAACATTTGCACACTAATAACGAATGTACACTTGTTAAAGGTACGCAACTTATGTGAACACGTATGCATGAGCGTACAAAAGTGCGTACGAATCCTTAGCGTACTATTGTTTTTTCCAGTTCTGAGGGGGGCGTATCTATACTTTCCCGCTCTTGCGGGGGCGGAACGTCTTTTTCCCGCCGTACGCAGAATGCGTAAGTTTACTTACGTTTCGTACGTATCTTACGTATTGTTAGCGGTCGAATTTTTGCGTACGTTTACGAATAATACGAAGCGAATCCGACAAAATTCGGATTCACTTTGGAGAAGAAAATTTCCAAGATTCGATACGAATCTACGAAGAGACGAATAGATTCGCTCATCTCTAGTAGGAAAATAAGAAAAAAATATTTTTCATCAGATCCTCATATCCGACCCCCCTGTAAATATCATGACATCACGTCATACCCCCATATCAGCCCTCCATGTCAGAACCCCATTAGCCCTCCATGTCAGAACCCCATCAACCCTTTCAGACCCCCATCAGACGTCAGATTAGGCCTTTTTAGACCCCCATCAGCCCTTTCAGACCCCCATCAGACTAAAACAAAAAACTCCGCTTACCTCTCCTGCGCCGTTTTTCCTCTTCATCTCCGGCAAGTCGCTCTCCTCTGTCTTTTTCGGCGTGCTGATGCTGTACGGGGTCAGGAGAGTGCAGCGCTGGAAGGAGAAGATAAGGGAGCACCGGTCCCAGCAAGAAGACCAGGGAGGGTAAGTATCTTTCCCGCTCCTGGCACCTAAAGTATACTAGTGAGAGCTTCCATAATGGAACCGCTCACTAGTATTCGCTTAATAAGACGCACGGCCATTTGAAAAAAATGTGTCTTATAAAGCGAAACATACGGTAGATCTCTTAAAGCATGCAACTAGTTGTGTACTGAGCCTGCTGGGTGCAAAATTATTATAGGTTGAAATAATGGGTACATATGGTTTTCTCAAATTTTTTTTTAGACATTTCCATACAAAACAGGAGAAAAAAATATTTTTAAATGGGTTACTGTCTTAGAAATATGCCACAATCTTATCTTTGTGAGGCATATACTGTATATACACTCACCGGCCACTTTATTAGGTACACCATGCTAGTAACGGGTTGGACCCCCTTTTGCCTTCAGAACTGCCTCAATTCTTCGTGGCATAGATTCAACAAGGTGCTGGAAGCATTCCTCAGAGATTTTGGTCCATATTGACATGATGGCATCACACAGTTGCCGCAGATTTGTCGGCTGCACATCCATGATGCGAATCTCCCGTTCCACCACATCCCAAAGATGCTCTATTGGATTGAGATCTGGTGACTGTGGAGGCCATTTGAGTACAGTGAACTCATTGTCATGTTCAAGAAACCAGTCTGAGATGATTCCAGCTTTATGACATGGCGCATTATCCTGCTGAAAGTAGCCATCAGATGTTGGGTACATTGTGGTCATAAAGGGATGGACATGGTCAGCAACAATACTCAGGTAGGCTGTGGCGTTGCAACGATGCTCAATTGGTACCAAGGGGCCCAAAGAGTGCCAAGAAAATATTCCCCACACCATGACACCACCACCACCAGCTTGAACCGTTGATACAAGGCAGGATGGATCCATGCTTTCATGTTGTTGACGCCAAATTCTGACCCTACCATCCGAATGTCGCAGCAGAAATCGAGACTCATCAGACCAGGCAACGTTTTTCCAATCTTCTACTGTCCAATTTCGATGAGCTTGTGCAAATTGTAGCCTCAGTTTCCTGTTCTTAGCTGAAAGGAGTGGCACCTGGTGTGGTCTTCTGCTGCTGTAGCCCATCTGCCTCAAAGTTCGACGTACTGTGCGTTCAGAGATGCTCTTCTGCCTACCTTGGTTGTAACGGGTGGCAATTTGAGTCACTGTTGCCTTTCTATCAGCTCTGCCCATTCTCCTCTGACCTCTGGCATCAACAAGGCATTTCCGCCCACAGAACTGCCGCTCACTGGATGTTTTTTCTTTTTCGGACCATTCTCTGTAAACCCTAGAGATGGTTGTGCGTGAAAATCCCAGTAGATCAGCAGTTTCTGAAATACTTAGACCAGCCCTTCTGGCACCAACAACCATGCCACGTTCAAAGGCACTCAAATCACCTTTCTTCCCCATACTGATGCTCGGTTTGAACTGCAGGAGATTGTCTTGACCATGTCTACATGCCTAAATGCACTGAGTTGCCGCCATGTGATTGGCTGATTAGAAATTAAGTGTTAACGAGCAGTTGGACAGGTGTACCTAATAAAGTGGCCGGTGAGTGTATGTGAAGCTGTGTACTGTACTTATAAAGGAGGCTAATTTCTAAAAAGGCATTTGGCTCTACATACGGTATGACTATGTCTTGTAAACAAAGCAGTTGTACCACATTTCTGATGCTGGTACATCTGACAGACGTATAATTAAAGGGGCTGGCCACTTTCTGATTACTGTTGACCAGTGTGTTTGTTAGACAATTATATGACGCTTTCTAGTGTAGCCCTTGTTGAAATTCTGCACCATTTTCAATATTTTATAAGGTATACTCTTTTGTTTACAAAGTCTTTGTGCTGTCCACACAGAGGTTGTGCCCATAAGATGGCTGCTGATGGAGGGTCATGTGACAAGGCAAATCACCTCAATGTGATGTTTCCTCCATTTAAATACATTGCACCTGCTATCTGCACTTGCTCTGTTGTGAGTTTAACCCCTTAATGTCCGGGCCATTTTGCAGCTTCGTGACCAGGCTTATTTTTGAAAATCTGACATGTATCACTCTATGTGGTAATAAGTTTGGAACACTTTTACTTATCCAAGCCATTCTGAGATTGTTTTCTCGTGACACACTGTACTTCATGACAGTCATAAATTTGAGTCAATATATGTCACCTTTATTTATGAAAAAATCCCAACTTTACCAAAAATTTTGAAAAATTCACAATTTTCAAAATTTCAATTTCTCTGCTTTTAAAACTGAAAGTGATACCTCATAAAATATTTATTATTTAGCATTCCCCATATGTCTGCTTTATGTTTGCATCATTTTGTAAATGTCATTTAATTTTTTTGGGACATTAGAAGGCTTAGAATTTTAGAGGCAATTCTTAAAATATTTAAGAAAATTTCCAAAACCCACTTTTTAAGGACCAGTTCAGGTCTGAAGTCACTTTGTGGGGCTTACATAGTAGAACCCCCCATAAATGATCCCATTTTGGAAACTACACCTCTCAAATTACTTAACACTGATTTTATAAACTTTGTTAACCCTTTAGGTATTCCACAAGAATTAAAGGAAAATGGAGATGAAATTTCTAAATTTCACTTTTTTGGCAGATTTTCCATTTTAGTCCATTTTTTCTTTAAACTCTTCCCGCCCGATGACGGCTTATCCCGTCATGGGCGGGGGCCGCTTGCCGCCCCATGACGGGTTAAGCCATCATAGACTGTAACGGTCACAGTGCTAACAATAGGAATCTGACAATGGGACCAATCGGTGGTCCCCACGTTAGCGATCGCTGTGATTGGGCTGTCAAATATGACAGACCAATCACAGCTTCTGTGTACTATAACGCCGATTATAGCACACAGAAACAGCTCCGATCTCCTCAGAGTGTTCCTGAGAGAGATCGGAGCATTACTGTGTAAAAATCAGAGTTATCCCAGACCCCCCCAGTGTCCAGATCCCCCCCTCCCTCATCCCTCAAGAGCACCCCCTTCATATAGTCCATATCCCCATCTGTGTCCTCCCCCCCCCAGGATCCAGTAGCAGCACAGCTCAGTGGTGAAAAGCTGAGCTATGTCTGCTTTGTCAGGGATCCCCACATAAGTAACCCCCCCCCCATCAAGACACCCCATCTCTCCCCCCATACCTCCGTGAGCACCCCAGGATCCAGCAGCAGCACCCCGGCCGGATCCAGCAATAGCAGCACAGCTCAGTAGTGAGAAGAAAAACTGAGCTGTGTCTGCCTAGTACCCCAGTTTTCCCATCCCATCACCCCGTTTTTTTTTAAATAAAAAATATAAAAAAAAAAATAAAAAGAAGTTAATACAAAAAAAATGGTAGAGGGGATTAGTTTAGAATCTTAGTTAGGCTTAGGGTGTTAGGGGGGCAATTAGTATTAGTTAGATAGTTAGATAGGGCTAGCGTTAGGGACCGTTGTCTCCAAAATCCAAACGGCGCTCTTTCCTTGCCAAGCCCTCCTGTGCGTCTGTACAGCGTTTTACAACCACATATGGGGTATTCCCGTACTCAGGAGAAATTGCTTAACAAATATTGTAGGACTTTTTCTTCTTATATCCCTTGTGAAAATGAAGAATTTGGGGCTACAACAACATATAAGTGTAAAAAATCAGATTATTCATTTTTACAGGCTATTTATGGGTTATTCCTGTGAACCAACTATAGGGTTAATAAACTTAAAAAATCTTGTTCTGAGTACTTTCGGGGGTGAAGTTTTTAAAATGGAGTGATTTATGGGGTTTTATAACATGCAGGCCCCATAAATCCATGTCAAAACTGGGCTGGTCCCTCAAAAAAAAAGATTTTGAAATTTTGGTCAAAATTTAGAAAATTGCTACTAAACTTTGAAGCCCTGTAATGCCTTGAAAACATAAAAGTACAGAATTTTTTTTTTCTCTACATAAAGAAGACATATTGCTAATATGAATATATATCTAATTTATGTGGTATCACTATCTTCCTTAGAAGCAGAGAATTTCAAACTTAGAAAAATGCTATTTTTTCCAATTTTTCATGAAATTGTGGAATTTCCAACAAGGAAACACTGCAAATATCAACCCAAAGCTATTACTAAAATAAAGTAGAATATGTCACGAAAAAACAGTCTTGGAATCAGTCGAATCGGTGAAAGAATCCCAAAGTTATGAATTAATAAAGTGACACATGGCAGATTTAAAAAATGTGGCTTCGGCATTAAGTGTAAAAGTAGCTTCGTCCTTAAGGGGTTAACCCCTTAATGACTAATGACGTACTATGTACGTCATGATGTGGTGTTAGTTACCGCATCATGACGTGCACAGTACGTCATGAGCTCCAAGTGTCACCGCAAGTATACTTGCAGAGCTGTCCGGGCACCCGGCAGGGGACCAATCGCAGTGGTCCCTGCCTTAGAATCCCTGCGATTGGTCAGTCAGATTTGACTGACCAATCGCAGTATTCAGCAGCGCAACTCCTATCTCCTTGAGGAGATCAGGGCTGCGCTGCTATGTTTTAAATGTTCAGGATGGCCGAGCGGGACCCTGCCGTACACTTCCTTCCCGTACCCTTCCCTTAGATCCCCCCACCTCCCTTCATTCCCCTTCAATTTCAGGATGGCGAGCTGGTAGTAGATTGTCAGCTGTAACATACAGCTGACAATCTACTATAACGGCCGACATCGCTGCTGGCAGTGATGTCGGCCATTTGACCCCTTCCATGCCGCGATCCGTAGGGACCACGGCATGGAAGGGGTTAACATGGAGGAAGCTCCCTCCCCCATCAGGCGCTGCTCTGCTGTGGCAGCGTCCCAATGGTTACCATGGCAACCGGACGCCATCCGGCTTGCCATGCTATAATAAAGCCTGACCAGACTCCTGCTAAAGGTAGGAGCCTGAACAGGCTTAGTGTAAAGTAAAAATACACTGTAGTACACTATATAGTGTATTATAGAGACATGAGATCCACTGGATCTTCAAGAACCAAGTGGGTCTGAGTAAAAAAAAAAAATCACTTTTTTTCCTTATACGCACATTTATAATTGAGTAAAAATAAAATAATAAAATACCCTAGACATGTTAGGTATCGCCGCGTTACAACTTACTCTACAAAAATGTCACATGACTTAACCCCTCAGAAGATGAACACAGTAAAAATATAAAAATAAAAACTATGTCAAAAAAGCAATTTTTTGTCACCTTACATCACAAAAAGTGTAATACCAAGCGATCAAAAAGGCGGATTCCCCCCAAAATAGTACCAATCTAACCGTCATCTCATCCCACAAAAAATTAGCCCCTACTTGAGACAATTGCCCAAAAAATAAAAAAAACTACAGCTCTCACACTATGGAGACACTAAAACATGATTTTTTTTTTAAAAAAAAGATATTATTGTGTAAACCTTAAATAAATAAAAAAAAGTACACGTTAGGTATTGCCACGTCCGTAACAACCTGCTCTACAAAAATGTCACATGATCTAACCCCTCAGATGAACACAGTAAAAAAAAAAAAAAAAAACTATGTAAAAAAAAAAGCCATTTTTTGTCACCTTACATCACAAAAAGCGTAATACCAACGATCAAAAAGGCGTATTCCCCCCAAAATAGTACCAATCTAACTGTCATCTCATCCCGCAAAAAATTAGCCCCTACCTGAGACAATCGCCCAAAAAATATAAAAACTACAGCTCTCACACTATGGAGACACTAAAATATGATTTTTTTTGTTTCAAAAAAGATGATATTGTGTAAACCTTAAATAAATAAAAAAAGTACACGTTAGGTATCGCCACGTCCGTAACAACCTGCTTTACAAAAATGTCACATAACCCCCCAGGTGAACGCAGTAAAAATGAATAAATAAAAGCTGTGCCAAAATTACCAATTTTTGGGTCACCTTGCCCCAAAAAGTGTAATAATGAATAATCAAAAAATCATATGTACCCAAAAATGGTACCAATAAAAATTTCAACTCTTCCTACAAAAAATGAGCCCCTACAGAAGACGATCGGAAGAAAAATAAAAAAGATATGGCGTTCATAAAATGGAGACACAAAAACATATTTTTTCTCAAAAATGCTTTATTATGTAAAACTGAAAGAAACAAACAAACAAAGTAGACATATTTGATATCATCACGTCCGTAACAACCTGCTCTATAAAAATACCACATGATCTAACCTGTCAGATGAACATGATAAAAAACAAAAAATAAATACAGTACCAAAACATCCATTCTTCGGTTACTTTGCCTCCCAAAAGAAATAATATAGACCGATTAAAAATCATATGTACCCCAAAATAGTACCAACAAAACAGTCATCTTATCCCGTAGTTTAGAAAATGGGGTCACTTTTTGATTGTTTGTACTATAGGGTGCATCTGGGGGGCTTCAAATGGGACATGGTGTCTTAAAATCAGTCCAGCAAAATCTTCCAAAAACCATATGGCGCTCCTTTCCTTCTGCGCCCTGCCATGCGCCCATACAGCAGTTTACCACCACATGTGGGGTGTTTCTATAAACCGCAGAATCAGGGTAATAAATATTTGAGTTTTGTTTGGCTGTTAACCTTAGATGTGTTAATGCAGGTGAAATGTATTTGAATGGAGAAGACTTCATATGGAAGCGATTTGCCTAGTCACATGACACTCCTTCAGCAGGGCCTCCCTGTGGACAGCACAAAAGGTTCAGAATTTCAACAAAGCTTATATTAGTAAGTGCGATATAATGATCTTACGATTAAACACATTGGTAAAGAGTAACCAGAAGGTGACCAACCCCTTTAATTACTGCAGGAACAAACTGCACTGTACTGCAGTGAAAGGCAACATGTCCAAAAAAATGGAGGAAAATTCCAGTTTGTTCACAAGATGAAAGATCACTTGTAGGACTATAATGACAAGCTGACATACAATGTCAAAATTGACCGCTATGCACACAGACAACAAATTGCCTACAGAATTGATAAAAGGACAGTGTTCGGAGCCATCTGTAGGAACAGTAATGGATCACTAATCACCAAAATGCTGTCACTATTTCTAGACGTGTTGTCGGGTGTAAGAGGTCCACCAAAAAGGAAAAACTCATTAGAGATCCTCCAAATAAAAACTATCATGCCCATATCATAATACAGTAATGTGAATGGAACTAACAGATTTATGTGGCAGGACATAGTCATAAAAAAATGAAGACCCACCTCTTCAGACAAGCCTACAACCAGTGACCCTGCTGCCTCTACTCCTCCATGACCAGCTCCACCCTCACTTACTGTGTCCTTCTCCCATACCATATAGATTGTAAGCCCTCGCGGACAGGGCCCTCTCTCCTTGTGTACCAGTTTGTAACTCATCTTGTTCATGCTTAATGCAATTGTCTGTATGTATATCCCTTTTAATATGAAAAAAAGGGGGATTTCAGTCAGCACATCCCAGTGCGCAGGTGCACGTTGCTATGGCTAAATGCACAAGGAAAGGAAAATACATACAATGCAACGGCACACTGCCAACCAGATAAAGCACAAAATGCCATAGTGATATGAGGTATTCTGAAGCTAATGCTATGCTTGTTTAGTAAATTAGAGATTCTTGGCAAATATATTTTGTACAAAATTATCTGAGCCCGTCCACCAAATCGTCAAGGTGATCTCTGTAGGACACTATTTCCTACCTGTTATGTGCCAACCTTGGCTTCTGTATAATCAGGGGGTGTTGGTTCCACATGCATGCTGGATCCTTTTGCCATTTCTGGTGCTTCAAAGGCCTCCACTAATTCAGGGATGCAGTTACCAACATGCATGTCGAGTACACTCGGCTTTATAGTTACACTAATTAAAATCAGCCTATGGGGCAGACGGGCTAGTCAGGAGTGCATAACCAAATGAAGTAGTCACACCTCCACCAACCAACACCCCCCTCAGATAATTTTGTGCAAAATATATTTGCCAAGAATCTCTAATTTACTAAACAAGCGTAGCATTAGCTTCAGAATACCTCATATCACTATGGCATTTTGTGCTTTATCTGGTTGGCAGTGTGCCGTTGCATTGTATGTATTTTCCTTCCCTTTTAATATGTACAGTGCTATGGAATGAATGGCGCTTTAATAATAAATAATGATAATAAATAATGAAAATTAGGGAAAAAAATCAGGAAAGGTAAAATTTGCTTTAATGTCTGAAAAAATATGCTTCACAACTAGAGATGAGCGAGCACTAAAATGCTCGGGTGCTCGTTATTCGAGACGAACTTTTCCCGATGCTCGGGTGCTCGTTTCGAGTAACGAACCCCATTGAAGTCAATGGAAGACTTGAGCATTTTTGCAGGGGACCAAGGCTCTGCCTAGGGAAGGCTGGGTGAAAACCTGGAAACCTCAGAAAATGATGGAAACACCACG
Source organism: Rhinella marina (assembly GCA_900303285.1). NCBI lineage: Eukaryota > Metazoa > Chordata > Amphibia > Anura > Bufonidae > Rhinella > Rhinella marina. The sequence continues at coordinate 74,192 of ONZH01019342.1, read as the reverse complement.
GAAATGGACAGGAAACAGCAGGGGCAGCATGCATGGATGCCTCTGAGGCTGCCTAATCCCACCATTACCCCAAATTCTCCTGCAACAGCCTGGTGGTGACCCTCATGGCAATTGTGCTCACCCAGACCAAGAAAGGCAAGGCACATGCCCATCATATGTTAGGGAAGCACCCAACTAGGTGCAACGAAGGTCCATCACCCATGCCCATGCTGGCACTGCTCTCCTATCTCCAGCCACACGATGCAGGCATAAGCCTGACACAGCATGGCGGTGACACCAACAAGTGACCAAATTAGATGAGGTAGCAGGTGAGCCACACAAAAATTTAGCCTGACGCAGCATGGCGGTGACAACAGAGTGACCGAGTTAGACTGAGGTAGCAGGAGGTGAAGCACGGATGGTAATTTGAAGGAGGAGGAGGAGGGGTTGGAGGAAGAGGCAAAGTAAGTCTGAGAAACCGTGACTGAGGTAGGCCCCGCAATCCTCCAAGTGGGCAGTACATGAGCGACCCTAGGGTCAGACTCGGTCAGAGTGACCGAGCTACACGACGGTAGCAGGTAGAGCACATAAAAAATTTAGCGTGGCCCTGTATGTGGACATTGAGGGCTTGTGCATGTAGGTGGGCTGAACTTTTTTTCTGCTTGCGCTCCAACGTCTGCTGTAATGACAGCTGAACGTTGCGCAGGGACACATTGGTGGACAATGTGGAGGATCATGGAGGTGAAGGGGTGGTTTTACGGCAGGAGGCGCTCGTGCCGGGGTCCTGGGCTGGGGGTTTACTCGCAGAGGCAGCGAGTGACACGGGAAGGAGCAGTGGTGGGACGTGCATGAGGGGAACGGACGGCCTTGGTTCCATAGTGTTTAGCACTCGTATACCTGCGCATGCTGGTGGTGGTTAGGCTGGTAGTGGTGGAACCCCCACTTAAAAAAATGGCATCAACTGGTATGGCTGTCAACATTGAGCTTGAACTAGTGGGGCATGTGTGGTATCGATTCTTCTGAGTTTAAAATCGTATACGTCCCCTATCTTGGGACCATATATTTCATGGATTTTTCGAACACGGAAAAGGAAAAAGAGCTTGCTTGGAGTGTCTTTTCTACTGCATCTACTTTTCTACTGCCTATCACAGGTCAGGAGCCAATTAAAAGAAGAACCAAAAAAAATCTGTTCTTCTTATCAGTTGAAAATCTAATACGTCCCCTATCCGGGTAAATTGTTTGGAGAGAGGGCCTGTAGGTGGGGGGCAGGCTGGGGGGAAGGAGGTTGAGCTGGAAGAGCCAGAGGAGTGCCCCCTTGGCTAGCGTGTGTGGTGGTGACAACAGCCGGATGGAGTTCGAATGACGACGCAGGACCCCAACTTAAAAAATTAGCATCAACCATTACGGTTGTTAATTCTGAAATTTGTCAAGTGGGGAATGTGTTGTATGCATTCTTCTCAGTTTAATACCATGTACGGCACCTATCCGGAAAAATAGTTTGGAGAGAGAGAAAGAGAGGAAAAAGACGTATTTTTAAAAGTGACGTTCAGTATAGATCAGTTAAAGAGAAAGAAAGGATTTTATGAAATGGATTTGTATCACTGAGAGCAAAAGAATGTATTTTTTTACGTGACGTGCAGTATAGATCACTTGGTGATAAAAAGGGGAATGTGCAAACTTTGGCTGCTATAGTGCAAACTACTATGGTGGTGACAACAGAGTGAGCGAGTGACACTGCGGGAGCAGGCGAACCACATAAACATTTTTCGTGGCCCTGTATGGCGGCGGTGACAACAGATTGAGTATGCGGTAGCTGGTGAAACACCCAAAAATTTAGCCTGACACAGCATGGTGGTTACACCACCAATGACTTTGTCCGACTGAGAATGCAGTGAAATGGCTTTTGTTGAGCCTCCAAAATTTTTTTTCTTTTCGGAGTACATAAAGTCGACCCTCAGCAAAAAAATTTTTTTTTTAAATGTCGGTACTTGCGACTCCTGAAAAATTGTTTTGGACTGTCTGTTTGACGCTCCTGAAACATTGTTTTACAGTGTCTGTAGTTGACACTGCGGAAAAATAGTTTGGAGAGAGCGCCTGTAGGGGGCCCTCCGGAAAAATTGTTTAGAGAAAGGGCCTGTAGGTGGCCCTCCGGAAAAATTGTTTGGAGAGAGGGCCTGTAGGGGGCCCTCCGGAAAAATTGTGGTAAAAGAGTGCCAGTTGGCCCTCTAAAAAATTGCGTTTTCTGGGTCAGCGTTAGGCAAAGACGAGGAGGAGTAGGAGGAGTAGAGAAGCGGAATCGGATACATAAGTAATGTTAATCTTTAGCTGCTTTCCCCCGGAGGAGATTTGAATTCCAGTGAAATCCAGGCTTTGTTCATTTTAATAAGCGTCAGCCTGTCAGCGCTGTCAGTTGACAGGCGTGTACGCTTATCGGTGATGACGCCACCAGCTGCACTGAATACCCGCTCTGACAACACGCTAGCAGCAGGGCAGGCCAGCACCTCCAAGGCTTACAGCGCCAGTTCAGGCCACGTGTCCAGCTTTGAAACCCCAGTAGTTGTATGGAGCAGAGTGATCGGTCCGTACGTTGGTATGGTCAGCTAGGTACTCCCTCACCATCTTTCTGTAAAGCTCACCCCTACTCTGCCGAGACTGGGGACAGGTGACAGTGTCTTGCTGGGGTGACATAAAACTGGCAAAGGCCTTGGAGAGCGTTCCCCTGCCAGTGCTGGACAAGCTGCCTGCTCGCCTCCTTTCCCCCGCTACTTGGCCCACAGAACCACGCCCTCTGCCGCTAGCAGCGTCAGATGGGAAGGATTGTTTCAGCTTGTGCACCAGGGCCTGTTGATATCTATTCACTCTCATTCTCCTTTCCTCTACAGGGATGAGAGTGGAAAGGTTCTGCTTGTACCGTGGGTCCAGGAGAGTGAACGCCCAGTAATCGGTGTTTGAAAAAATGCTTCTAACGCGAGGGTCACAGGATAGGCAGCCTAACATGAAATCTGCCATGTGCGCCAGAGTTCCAACACGCAAGAATTCCCTCTCCTCACTGGCCTGACTCTCCATTTCCTCCTCCTCTTCAGCCCATACACGCTCAAGAGTTAAGAAGGACTGAGCACTGGTACCCTCTTCTGTCTCGCCGACATTCTCCTCCTCTTCCTCCTCATCCTCATCCCCTCCTCCGATACGCGCTGAGAAGCAGACCGGAGGGTGCTCTGGCTATCAAGCGACGTATCTTCCTCCACCGTCTCTTGTGACAAGCGCAAAGCTTCCGACTTCATGCTGAGCAGTGAGTTTTTCAACAGGCAAAGCAGCGGGATGGTGAGGCTGATAATGGCGGCATCGCCGCTGACCATCTGTATTGACTCCTCAAAGTTGGTCAACACTTGGCAGATATCAGACATCCACGTCCACTCCTCATTGTAGACTTGAGGAATCTGAGTGACCTGACTACCAGTTCTGGTGGAAGTTGACATCTGGCAGTCTACAATCGCTCTGCGCTGCTGGTAAACTCTGGATGACATGTTTAATGTCGAATTCCATCTTGTGGGCGCGTCGCACAACAGTCGGTAAGTGGGCAGTTGTAGCCGGCGCTGCGCTGCCCTGAGAGTGGCAGCATCTGTGGTCGACTTGCGGAAATGCGCACAGATGCGGCGCACCTTGGTGAGCAAATCAGACAGATTGGGGTATGTCTTGAGGAACCGCTGAACTATTAGATTGAACACGTGGGCCAGGCATGGCACATGTGTCAGTCTGCCGAGTTGCAGAGCCGCCACTAGGTTATGCCCGTTGTCACACACAACCATGCCTGGATTGAGGTTCAGCGGTGCCAGCCACAGATCAGTCTGCGCCGTGATGCCCTGTAACAGCTCTTGGGCGGTGTGCCTTTTGTCACCTAAGTTCAGCAGTTTGAGCACCGCCTGCTGGCGCTTATCCACGGCACTGCTGCTGCGCCTAGAGCTACCGACTGAAGGCGCCGTGCCCACGGATGGTAATTCGGAGGAGGAGGAGAGGTCGGAGAAGAAGGCATAGTACGTCTGAGAGACCGTGACCGAGGTAGGCCCCGCAGTCCTTGGTGTGGGCAGTACATGAGCGGCCCCAGGGTCAGACTCGGTCCCAGCCTCCACCAAGTTAACCCAATGTGCCGTCAGTGATATATAGTGTCCCTGCCCGGCAGCACTTGTCCACGTGTCCGTGGTTAGGTGTTCCTTCTCAGAAACAGCGTTGGTCAGGGCATGGATGGGACGGCACATCGGGAAAAATAGTGGCGGCTGGGGACCGAATACCGAGGGGCAGCCACCGCCATGAGGTTGCGAAAGGCCTCGGTCTCTACCAGCCTATAGGGCAGCATCTCCAGGCTGAGCAATTTGGAGATGTGGACTTTGAGGGCTTGGGCATGTGGGTGGGTGGAACTGTATTTCCTCTTGCGCTCCAGCGTCTGCTGTAAAGACAGCTGAACGCTGCGCAGGGACACATTGGTGGACGATGTGGAGGATCGTGGAGGCGAAGGTGTGGTTTTCCGGCGGGAGGCTCTCGTGCCGGGGTCCACTACGTGAAACAGTTGCTTCTGATGCACCAGCTCTGGCCCTGCTTCTCCCTCTGGCCACACCACTGCCTCTTCCAACCTGTCTTCACTCGGCTTATCAACCCAGCTTGGGTCAGTCACCTCGTCATCCTCCGATTCCTCAGTCTGCTCCCCCCTCGGACTTCCTGCCCTGACAACAACTTCACCACTGTCTGACAACCGTGTCTCCTCATCGTCCGACACCTCTTTACACACTTCTTCCACTAAGTCAACAATGTCATCATCATCACCCACAGACTGCGACAGTTGGAAAACTATATACACAAAAAAAAAAATGGGCCTGCTGTACTGAAACCCACAAACTTGTTCAATCTGAACAAGTTAATATATAGGTGGATAAGTTAGAGCAACCCAGACAAATGTCGCACAGAGATTTTTGTAATGTAGCTGTATCAGTGAGAGCAAAAGACCTTTTTTAATTACGTGACGTACAGAATTGGGACACATTGGTGGACGATGTGGAGGATCGTGGAGGCGAAGGTGTGGTTTTCCGGCGGGAGGCTCTCGTGCCAGGGTCCACTACGTGAAACAGTTGCTTCTGATGCACCAGCTCTGGCCCTGCTTCTCCCTCTGGCCACACCACTGCCTCTTCCAACCTGTCTTCACTCGGCTTATCAACCCAGCTTGGGTCAGTCACCTCGTCATCCTCCGATTCCTCAGTCTGCTCCCCCCTCGGACTTCCTGCCCTGACAACAACTTCACCACTGTCTGACAACCGTGTCTCCTCATCGTCCGACACCTCTTTACACACTTCTTCCACTAAGTCAACAATGTCATCATCATCACCCACAGACTGCGACAGTTGGAAAACTATATACACAAAAAAAAAATGGGCCTGCTGTACTGAAACCCACAAACTTGTTCGATCTGAACAAGTTAATATATAGGTGGATAAGTTAGAGCAACCCAGACAAATGTCGCACAGAGATTTTTGTAATGTAGCTGTATCAGTGAGAGCAAAAGACCTTTTTTAATTACGTGACATACAGAATGGGTCACCTGGACAGAAAATACGGATTGTGGTTTGTGGTGACTGGACAGTTGAACTGTGACACACAGAATGGTTCCACACAGCTGTATGAAATGGAGTTGTATCACTGAGATAAAACAACCAAAAAACTGTATATTTTTTTTTGGTTTTATTTTTTTTTAACGTGACGTGCAGAATATATCAGAGAGCAAACTCAGCTCCTGCTGACTGTGGCTATTTTGACTGTAACCAAGAAAAATGTCGCACTCAGATTTTTGTAATGTAGCTGTATCAGTGAGAGCAAAAGACCTTTTTTAATTACGTGACGTACAGAATGGGTCACCTGGACAGAAAATACGGATTGTGGTTTGTGGTGACTGGACAGTTGAACTGTGACACACAGAATGGTTCCACACAGCTGTATGAAATGGATTTGTATCACTGAGATAAAACAACCAAAAAACTATATATTTTTTTTTTTGGTTTTGTTTTTTTAACGTGACGTGCAGAATATATCAGAGAGCAAACTCAGCCCCTGCTGACTGTGGCTATTTTGACTGCAACCAAGAAAAATGTCGCACTCAGATTTTTGTAATGTAGCTGTATCAGTGAGAGCAAAAGACCTTTTTTAATTACGTGACGTACAGTATAGGTCACCTGGACAAAAAATACGGATTGTGGTTTGTGGTGAATGGACAGCTGAACTGTGACACACAGAATGGTTCCACACAGCTGTATGAAATGGATTTGTATCACTGAGATAAAACAACAAAAAAACTGTATTTTTTTTTTTGGTTTTGTTTTTTTTAACGTGACGTGCAGAATATATCAGAGAGCAAACTCAGCCCCTGCTGACTGTGGCTATTTTGACTGCAACCCAGAAAAATGTCACACTCAGATTTTTCTAATGTAGCTGTATCAGTGAAAGCTAAAGACCGTATTTGATTACTTGACGTAAAGTATGGGTCACCTGGACAGAAAATACGGATTGTGGTTTGTGGTGACTGGACAGCTGAACTGTGACACACAGAATGGTTCCACACAGCTGTATGAAATGGATTTGTATCACTGAGATAAAACAACAAAAAAACTTTTTTTTATTTTTTTATTTTTATTTTTAACGTGACGTGCAGAAAATATCAGAGATCAAACTCAGCCCCTGCTGACTGTGGCTATTTTGACTGCAACCCAGAAAAATGTCGCACTCAGATTTTTCTAATGTAGCTGTATCAGTGAAAGCAAAAGACCGTATTTGATTACTTGACGTAAATTATGGGTCACCTTGAAAGAAAATACAGATTGTGGTTTGTGGTGACTGGACAGCTGAACTGTGACACACAGAATGGTTCCACACAGCTGTATGAAATGGATTTGTATCACTGAGATAAAACAATAATACAAAAAAATTGTTATATATGGCGATAGCTGCACTACTAGTGCCAGCCAGCCCAGCCAGGAGACAAAAAAAATGTCTTGTAGCCCTTAGAAGGGCTGTTGGGTTCTTTTAAGATCACTCCTGCCTAACAGAGAACTAAATCCAGGCCCTAACACTCTCCCTGAAACGCAGCAGCTCTGTCCCTAACGACATCCAGACAGCATCTGAGCCAAGCACCGCGGGCAGTCCCTAGTATATTCCAGGGTTACCTGATCAGGCCAGCCAAACCCTGCTATCGACATGTAAGGGCCCCACGTGATGCTGGGTGTACCGCAGAGTCTCCTGGCTTGTGAGTGGCTGAGTTTATAGGCGCCAAAAATTCAAAATGCGGGAGATGCCATCGAGCATGGCGAGATGCTCGTCCGAGCATCGAGCACGTACGAGTACCCTAATGCTCGAACGAGCATGCTCGCTCATCTCTAATCACAACCCATCTCAAATGGATCCCTCCCTCCATGGAAAGCACAAAAACTAAACATCAAATGAGAATAAATTGACTTTCCAATCATTTTTGGTATTAAAGATTATGTACACCTTTGTAGTTTTATGATTGCATTGTACTGCCGACCCTATCCACGATCCAAATCCCACGCCTTCCGGCTTCCCCACTGCGCCGAATGAACGACCCACGGCTCCTAGGAGGCTAATTACCATATTATAAAAGTTTAAATTACACAAAAACGGGGCCAGAGAGAATAATATAAATTACATATTTAGCATCAGGTGACATTTTCACATTAGAAATGTCATCCTGTTTAATAGGCTTAAAAGTGGTGACAGAAACCCTTTAAAGGCTCTTCTCTCTCTGCAATTGCCGCTTTCTCTTCACTTTGATTTACAGGAACAGGTGTTATGTTTTCTGTGACTGGCTCTGTCAAAGTGGAGAGGGCACAGCAGTTGTAGAGAGAGAGCGGAACCACTAGGCGTAACGGCAATGCTCCAGTTGCTCCTAGAGGGTAATTTGCATATATTAAAACATAATTTTTTACAGCTATGTAGGCGCATAAGAACATGGGACCAACATAGATTCCTACAGCTGCCAAGCACACATGCAACAGGTCAGCCAGTTTCATAGGTACACATCCGCTGACAGATGCCCTTTAAAGGGTAATGAAACTATCACTTAATATAGCATGAGCTGAAATCGAACATATTTCCTAGGACATGAAGCTATGGATTTAAACCCACCTTAATCTTTTCTTTTATCTTTAAACAATAAATATAAAGCTTAAAAGGTTTTTCAAGATTTTTTTAGTGATCATCAGTAGAGATTGGCAAAGTTTTGAAAAGTTTGATTTGGAGATTCGACAAGAAATTAGATTTGTTCCAAATTAATTTGTCATAAATCAGGTATACCCAGGCCCCTCTGCCTAATCAAATTCATCCCACTTGGTGGCCTAATGTCAGTATGAAGGTGTGGAAGTTAAAGTGCAGGTAGAGTGTATCGCAGTGTGCATTATGTTGTAGTGCACCAACATTCATATTTAATCTGTAGGTACTGTGTCGTCAGTATTATTGGCAGGTGTAATTTATCGCCATCTACATCACTGTGCAGTGCGCCAAGATTCATAATCTATTATGTTAAATAAAAAGAAAATCATACAGCGTCATTCAATAATGGAAAAAAAGAGTGTGCACCCCTGCAGGAGCTGTGTCCAGCTCCTGCAGGGCTACTTAGTGAAACGAAATAAAGAGGTGGAGGTAACGCCAATAAAGTAGCGGAGAAAAAAAAGGTCTTTTAATGCATGGTGTGGCAGTCCAAACACATGCTTTTTAATCCCTTCTGTTAGCTGTAGATTTACTTTGTATCAGTATTACAGTCAATGTTGGCGTCAGGTCTAATTTATCGCTGTGGACTTTTCTGTGCAGTGCCCCAAGATTCAATTAGTAGCCCCATGACAGAGTTGGGAGGGTGGTGGCAGCAGCAGTAGTGGCCCCATGACAGAGTGTGGAGGGTAGCTGCAGTGGCAGTAACAGTGCCAATAGTGGCCCCATGACAGAGCGGGGAGCGTGGCAGCAGCAGCAATACCAATGACAGTAGTGGCCCCATGACAGAGTGGGTAGGGTTGCAACAGTGGCAGTTACAGTGACAATAGTGGCCCCAAGAAAAAATCCTGTATTTCTCTCCTCGCCTATGACAGCACCCCTGGAGAGACCACCTCCTCCTTAGGACAGGAAACAGACTATCGGCATCGCTTTAAAAGAAGGACCCCCCCATCATCTCCAGTTCTGTTTCCTGTCCTAAGGGACAGAAGGAGTTGGTATCGCCAGGATTTAAACCCAGCCAGCTCCCTGCTCAGGCCGGTGTGCCTTCGGAGCAGATTCTCCATTTGTGCCCTTTCTGCAGACAAACATGGAGCAGTCCCAGCACACTGAGACCACTGAAACCACCAGTGAACCGGTATCTGGTGGGGTAAGAGGGGTGATTTACTGATATATATGTTACTTATGGGGTCAATCTCTATGTTCAGGTCCCTAAGGAGGTTTCTAAGAAGATCTCCAGATCCAAAGAAAGGGGCTGTGCTGTATGTAAGAAAAGGCTTCCCTCTGCCTGGACCAAACCTTTGTGCCAGTACTGTATGAGCAAGTTGATGGAGGATGAGACCCCTTCCTTAATGAAAAATATCAAGCAGATGATTCGGGAGGAGGTTAAAGAGTCGGTTAGCATATTACTTAAAGGTCGTCCTCGTACGTCCACAGCCACCTCTGCTGCCCCATCCAGTGATAGTGAGGTTTTGTCCGGTTTGGAGGAGGAGGGTGAATGTGTTACCTCTGCGGATTCCTCTGATGATGAGTTTGCGGGAAAGCCTTAATTTCAATCAGAAGGAATTAGTACACTGGTTAAGGCAGTTCGTGTGACTATGGGGTTGAATGATCTGAAGACGACTCAGTCTGTACAAGACTCTATGTTTGAGGGGTTAGGCCCCAGAAGGAAGAAAGTGTTTGATGTCCACAAAAATATTCAAGCTGTGATTACAAAAGAGTGGAAGAAACCAGACAGGAAGTTTTATATCCTGTCTTCGGTCAAGCGCAAATACCCGTTTGACGAAGAGGTTTCATCCTCATGGGACAGAGCCCAAAAACTAGATGCTCCCGTAGCTAAGATGTCTAAAAAAGCTGCCCTACCATTTGATGGTATGGGTTCCCTCAAAGACCCTATGGACAAAAGAGCGGACATTTAAAAAAGAAGTGGGAGGCCTTGGCGGCAGGTGTGGATGGAGGAGCTTGAGGCCCACATAAAGGGTGGACCCATAGAGATCAGCTACTAACCTCTTTCCCGCTATCCGTAATGCTTTGAATTTTTTAGCGGATGCTTCGGCGGATTCCTTAAGGTTGTCTCCTTTAGCCTCGGCTCTGTCTAATTCCGCCCATAGGGCGATTTGGTTAAAAATTTGGAACAGGGATGTTGGCTCCAAAGCTAAGCTATGTGCTATTCCCTGTGAGGGAGAGTTTCTCTTTGGCCCAGTCTTAAACGACTTATTGGAGAAGGCCTCTGGTAGAAAAAAGAGCTTCCCTGCCTCTAGCCAGCAGGCCCCTAGGAGATCTTTTAGGCCTAGATTTAGTAGAGAAAATTTTAGAGGTAAAGAAAGATCGAAGCAGTTTTCAGGAGGATCTAAAAAGTCTAAAGGGTTTCTTTTTTCCGGCTCTGATGCCTCAAAAAAGCAAACCCAATGATGCCAGGCCTCCCGTTGGAGGTCGCCTGTCTCTGTTTACTCATCAATGGCGAAAGACCTCCAACAGTGAGTGGATCCTGTCCGTCATATGAGAAGGTCTAAAGTTAAAATTTTGGACCTCTCCGGGAGAAAGGTTCGTCAGCACGGATTTCAGTTCAGACCCCCTAAGACAGTCTGCTCTGCTCTCAGAGATAGATTCCCTTCTTCAAAAGAGAGTGTTATTGAAAGTCCCAGTTCAGGAAAAGGGGAAGGGATTTTATTCTACTCTTTTTTTTTTTTTTAATAAAAAAGCCATACGACTCATTTCGCACGATAATAAATCTAAAATGCTTAAATCAGAGTCTGGTCTACGAGAGGTTTCGTATGGAACCCATCAAGTCCACCGTAAACAACCCTTTTCCCCAGTGTTTCATGGCTACGGTAGATCTCAGGGATGCTTATAACCATGTCCCTATCCATCCAGATCACCAGAGGTTTTTGAGGGTTGCAGTTCAGATAGAATCGGAAATTCTTCATTTTCAGTTTCGGACCCTTTCCTTTGGTCTCTCCCAAGCCCCCAGGGTCTTTACGAAAATAGTATCAGAAATGATGGCCCATGTCAGGGAGAAGGATGTGGTAGTGGTTCCTTACCTGGACGATTTCCTGCTCATCGCCCAGTCAGCCCAGACCCTGAGAGACCAGGTTTCCTGGCTGAAGAAAGTGTTTCAGGACTTAGGCTGGGAAATAAATTAGGAAAAGTCCTGTCTGATTCCGTCTCAGAGATGCAATTTTCTAGGGATGATTTTAGACTCGAGAGTTCAAAAGTGACTTTTACACCCACAGAAAGTGCTACTGATCAGAGAGAAGGTCCAACTTTTACTCTCTCTCCGGTCAGTTTCTTTGAGGTTGGCCATGTCGGTACTGGTTTTTATGACGGCAGCCATTCCAGGTGTAGAATGGGCCCAGTATCATTCGAGAGTCCTTCAGCTTCAAATCTTGGAAGTGTGGGACAAGAGCCTCCTTTCTCTAGATTTGGAATTCACCCTTTCCCCTCAGACTCTTGTCTCTCTGGGATGGTTGTTGGACCTTCGAAATCTGGAGAAGGGGGTCCCGTTGAACAGGGAAAACCATCTCTCTATGGCCACGGACGGCAGCCCCTCGGGCTAGGGTGCTCACTTGGGGTCGGTCCTACTTCAGGGAGTCTGGAGTCAGGGAGTCTGGGACAGTTCCACCAGGGTCCAAAGCTATACTGTTGGCCCTTTTGCAGAGTCTTCCGAGAGTAAAGGGCAAAAACATCAGGATTTATTCAGACAATGTGACTGCGGTTGCCTATATCAACAGGCAGGGAGGGACCAGATCTCAAAACCTTATGGCCCTCAGTCACAGAATTTTCAGTTTTGCAGAAAGCTCCCTAGCTTCTCTCTCAGCAGTACATCTAAGGGGCAGGGACAACATGAAAGCAGATTTCCTAAGCCTGTCTTTGCCAGGGGGAATGGTCTTTAGATCAGGAAGTTTTCAAACAGATTACCATCCACTGGGCAGTCCCTTCTATAGACCTGTTTGCCACCAGATTCAACAGAAAAGTAAAGGAGTTATATTCCCTTTCCCCGCAGGACTTCCCGTTAGCAGTGGACGCTTTTACCCAGTCCTGGAGGGAGGGTCTTCTTTATGCCTTCCCCCCCCTAAAACTTTTACCGAGGGTCCTAAAAAAGATTCGGGAGGATTGTGCCTCGGTTATAGTGATAGCGCCCTTCTGGCCGAGAAGGGTCTGGTTTTCATGGCTCCGCAGGATGTTAGTGGCTCCCCCGTGGGTGTTACAAGAGTTCCAGGGTCTTCTCTCCCAAGGTCCACCCAGATGTAGCGAACCTTCATCTGACTGCCTGGCTATTAAGAGGAACATCCTAAAAAATAGCGGTCTCTCTGAGTAGGTGATTTCTATGTTATTGGCAAGTCGCAAAAGGGTGACATCGGAGATCTATTTGAGAGTCTGAAGAGCCTTCTGCAGATTTGCAAACAGACCGATTGACGTTCTGGAATCTCCTAACATCCCTCTTGTATTAGATTTTTTGCAGGAGGGGTGGAAAAAGAAGCTCAGGCCCAGCACCTTAAATGTCCAAATTTCTGCTTTGAGCGCCGTGTTTGAGTTTAAGTTAGCCAGTCATCCCTGGGTTAAGAGATTTATTACAGGTGTTTCCAAAATGTCTCCAGTCTGTAGGTCTAAGGTTCCTCCATGGGATTTAAACTTGGTTCTTTCTGCCCTTATGGAGGATCCCTTTGAACCTATAGACAAGATTTCTATAAAGGTCTTGTATTTGAAACTTGCTTTCCTTCTGTCTATCACCTCAGCCAGAAGGGTAAGTGAGATTTCAGCTCTTTCCATTAATCCTCCTTATTTGGTCATTTTGGAGGACGGGGTTGTGTTTTCCCCGATCCTTCCTTTTTTCCAAAGGTTTCATCCAGGTTCCATAAATCCCAGGAGGTGGTTTTGCCAACGTTTTGTGCTTCCCCAAAAAATAGAAAAAGAAAGAAAGTTTCATTGTCTTGATGTCAGAAGATGTTTGATTCAGTATCTCCAGGTCAGTCGATTCTGGAGAACCTCTTCCCGTCTCCTAGTTTTGTTCCAGGGTTCTAGGAAAGGGTCCTCTGCCTCATCACAGTCAGTTGCTAGGTGGATCAGGCAGGCTATCTCTTTGGCTTACTCTTCCAGGGGTGTTGATCCTCCAGCGGGGTTTGGAGCTTATTCCACTAGGTCCGTCTCTGCCTCCTGGGCAGAGAGGGCCCCTGCCTCGCTGGAGCAGATCTGCAAGGCTGCTACCTCGAGTTTACCTCATACGTTTTTCAAGCACTATAGGCTTCAGTTACCTTCCAATGCCAGCCTTTCCTTTGGTCGTAAGGTGCTCCAGGCCGTAGTCCCCCCCCCTAAGTTATTCTAGCCTATTCTCTATGGGTGCTGTCATAGGCAAGGAGAGAAATATTAGATTACACTTACCGGTAATCAGTTTTCTTTTTCTTTGAGCCTATGACAGCACCCCGATTTATTCCTTCCCTTAAAAAAAAAGAAAAAATTCTTATAAGTTAGTTTCTGTATAAGTAGTATCTCCCTAGCCTAGATAAATATATAATTCTGATATATATATATATATATATATATATATAAGGTTTCTAGTGCTTTGGATTGTGTTTTTTTGCGTCAGATCTGTTTCTTTAGTTCTTGAAGAAAGACTGGAGATGATGGGGGTGGTCCTCTTTTAAAGCGATGCTGATGGTCTGTTTCCTGTCCTAAGGAGGAGGCGGTCTCTCCAGGGGTGCTGTCATAGGCTCAAAGAAAACCTGCCTCGGATGAAATCTGGGGCATTGCTGCACTTGCGCTTTCCCCGATGGAGGAGGGAGCGCGGCATCTTCCTGAGTAACGCAGAACCGGATGTGACCCGGGCCATAGCTATAGGGGGTGCAGAGGTAGCAGTCACTACCGGGCCCAGGAGCCTAAGGGTCCCCAAGACTCTTGTGCTACATGAGAAGACACCAGTATTATAGAAAGTGCATGCTGGTCAAATTACACCTCTGACTGGAAGGAAGAGGGGGGGATAAATTTTTGTTTCAGGCAGCATGAAAGCTATGTGCTTCCATGTTCCTGGCCACAAAGTGATGAGAGAAAGGGGGGCCAAGCTCAACTCTTGCACCAGGGCCCATGAGCCTTCAGCTACGCCCCTGGATGTGACATACCATAAGTGGTAACATAGTAACATAATTTGTAAGGCCGAAAAAAGACATCTGTCCATCCAGTTCAGCCTGTTTTCGTACAAGTTGATCCAGAGGAAGGCAAAAAAAAACCCTGTGAGGTAGAAGCCAATTTTCCTCACTTTAGGGGGAAAATTTCCTTCCTGACTCCAATCAGGCAATCAGAATAACTCCCTGGATCAACGACCCCTCTCTAGTAACTATAACCTGTAATATTATTACCCTCCAGAAATACATCCAGGCCCTTCTTGAACTCTTTTAGTGAACTTACCATCACCACCTCCTCAGGCAGACAGTTCCACAGTCTCACTGCTCTTACCGTAAAGAATCCTCTTCTATGTTTATGTACAAACCTTTTTTCCTCCAGACGCAGAGGATGTCCCCTCATCACAGTCCTCGGGATAAATAGATGATGGGAGAGATCTCTGTACTGACCCCTGATATATTTATACATAGTTATTAGATCTCCCCTCAGTTGTCTTTTTTCTAAAGTGAATAACCCTAATTTTGATAATCTTTCTGGGTACTGTAGTCCACCCATTCCAGTTATTACTTTAGTTGCCTTCGTCTGAACCCTCTCCAGCTCTGCTATGTCTGCCTTGTTCACAGGAGCCCAGAACTGTACACAGTACTCCATGTGTGGTCTGACTAGTGATTTGTAAAGTGGTGTCCCAGAATTTGGCCTGCATTCTAGTGTGGAAAGCGGAAGTGAGGCATTCTGCAGGCTGGTGGAAAGTGTGCCAGAGATCTCCAGCCAGCTGCCCAGAGAAGAGGTTGGAAGCTGCTGGTAATCCTAGCAGTAGTCTCTTCTCTGAAAGTCTGCTACCCTCCACTGTCACTATGCAGGAAGAAGGAGAAGGGGATCAGCACACTGAGTGCCAGAACGCTACACTGGGCAGAGCATAGTATTCTTGGTGGGGTAAGAGAGGTTGTTCCCCGTCTTTTCTCGTTATACTCTGTTCCTAAATGTGTGCTATATATGTGGTTACAGGGACCTAGGGAGACTCCTAAGAAGGCTATCCATAAATCTAGGAGGGACTGTGGCATATGCAGAAAAAAGTTAAATCCATCTTACCAGAAAGCTGTTTGTCCGTTATGTTTGAAAAATTCTGGCTGAAGAATCTCCATCCTTACTGCAGAATATTCAAAGTGTGATTAGATCTGAAGTGCAGTCTTCTATGGAAGAGTTTAAGAAGTCTTTACCATCAGGGTTGACTTCCTCTTCAGCCAAAGAAAAATATGTTAAAATATGTTCTGATATAGAAGAGGAAGGTCAGATACTGGACTCTGATTCATCATCTGATGATCAGTCATGGAGACCTTTATTTCAAGTTGAAGATACAGATCTCCTACTTAGAGCTGTAAGAGCTACTATGGAAATTGAGGAAACTCACAAGTCAAAATCAGTGCAGGAACAAATGTTCAAGAATCTTAAACCCAGAAAAGCAAGGGTTTTTCCAATTCAGGACAGTATTACTGCTCTTATCAAGAAGCAGTGGAGTAAGCCAAATAAGAAATTTTTGATACCCAGAGCAATCATGAGAAAATATCCCTTAAGGCCCCATTCAGACGACCGTGTTTCACTGTACGGCGGCGGCCTCAGTAAGCACATGGCGTCATAGCAACCAATGACGCCGTGCGCTCCCATCCTCTGGGTCAGCACAGGCCGGGCTTTCACGGCCCGCATACGGCCGTGAAACACGGTCGTCTGAATGGGGCCTAAAGAAGAGGATTTTGAATTCTGTCAAAATGTGCCCAGAGTGGATGCCCGGTAGCAAAAATTAGTAGAAAGTCTGCTTTACACTTTGATAACCTGGGTGCCCATAAAGATCTGATGGATAAATGGGCAGATAAAGTGCCTTGCAAAAGTATTCGGCCCCCAGGAACTTTTCAACCTTTTGCCACATTTCAGGCTTCAAACAAAAAGATATAACATTTTAAATTTTTAGTGAAGAATCAACAACAAGTGGGTCACAATTGTGAAGTGGAACGACATTTATTGGATCATTTAAACTTTTTTGTAATAATAAAACTGAAAAGTGGGGCGTGCAAAATTATTCGGCCCCCTTGCATTAACACTTTGTTGCGCCACCTTTTGCTGCGATTACAGCTGCAAGCCGCTTGGGGTATGTCTCTATCAGTTTTGCACATCTAGAGACTGAAATTCTTGCCCATTCCTCCTTACAAAACAGCTCGAGCTCTTTGAGGTTGGATGGAGAGCGTTTGTGAACAGCAGTTTTCAGCTCTTTCCACATATTCTCAATTGGATTCAGGTCTGGACTTTGACTTGGCCATTCTAAGACCTGGATACGTTTATTTTTTTAACCATTCCATTGTAGCTTTTGCTTTATGTTTGGGATCATTGTCTTGTTGGAAGATAAATCTCTGTCCTAGTCTCAGGTCTTTTGCAGACTCCAACAGGTTTTCATCCAGAATGGTCCTGTATTTGGCTCCATCCATTTTCCCATCAATTTTAACCATCTTCCCTGTCCCTGCTGATGAAAATCAGGCCAAAACCATGATGCTGCCACCACCATGTTTGACAGTGGGGATGGTGTGTTCAGGGTGATGAGCTGTGTTGCTTTTATGCCAAACATATCGTTTTGCATTGTTTCCAAAAAGTTGGATTTTGGTTTCATCTGACCAGAGCACCTTCTCCACATGTTTGGTGTGTCTCCCAGGTGGCTTGTGGCAAACTGTAAACAAGACTTTTTATGGATATCTTTGACAAATGGCTTTCCTCTTGCCACTCTTCCATAAAGGCCAGATTTGTGAAGTGTTCGACTGATTGTTGTCCTATGGACAGACTCTCCCACCTCAGCTGTAGATCTCTACAGTTCATCCAGAGTGATCATGGGCCTCTTGGCTTTATCTCTGATCAGTCTTCTCCTTGTTTGAGATGAAAGTTTAGAGGGACGGCTGGGTCTTCGTAGATTTGCAGTGGTCTGATACTCCTTCCTTTTAAATATGATCGCTTGCACAGAGCTCCTTGGGATGTTTAAAGCTTGGGAAATCTTTTGGTATCCAAATCCGGCTTTACACTTCTCCACAACAGTATCACGGACCTGCCTGGTGTGTTCCTTGGTCTTCATGATGCTCTCTGTGCTTTAACCCCTTAACGCCGAATGACGGCTTATCCCGTCATGGGCAGGAGCCGCTTGCCGCCCCATGACGGGATAAGCCGTCATGGCATTAAACTGTCACCATGTCTGATGACATGGTGACAGAGCTGAGACCCCGGCTGTTACTTACAGCCAGGGGGTCTCAGCTAACCAGCCCGGGACCAATGGGGGCGGTCCCGGGCTAGCGATCGCTGTGATTGGCTAGTCTGTTGAGACTAGCCAATCGCAGCGATCGTAGCTGCAAGAAACTGTAAAATAAAAAAAATAAAAAATTAACAACATAATATATATATAAATATATCCCCCCCCCACTGTTTTCTCTGATGGCCGTTTGGGTGGGTGGGGGGGGGAGATATAGCGAGCGGGCGATGTGCGGGCGGCTGCGGCGCGAGTGCCGCCCGCAATGATTTCTCAGGATGGCGAGCGGTTTTCAAGCAGAGTATCAGCATACAGCTGATACTCTGCTTCAAACTGCTGACATCGGTGCTGGCACCGATGTCAGCAGTTTAACCCCTTCCATGCCGCGGTCCGTAGGGACCGCTGTATGGAAGGGGTTAACAGGGAGGGAGCTCCCTCCCTCTCCCATCGGGCGCTGGCAGCGCCGATGGTGTGGCCAGATGAGAGGGAGGAAGCTCCCTCTCCCTTCCATCGGGACGCTGCTCTGCTGTGGCAGCGTCCCGATGGTTACCATGGCAACCAGACGCTTTCAGAAGCGTCTCGGTTGCCATGGTGAAAGCTAAGCCTCATCAGGCTCCTGCTAAAGGCAGGAGCCTGACAAGGCTTAGCAAGAGTGAAAATGTACTGCAGTACACTATATAGTGTACTGTAGTGTATTATAGAACAATCAGACCCACTGGATCTTCAAGAACCAAGTGGGTCTGAGTCTAAGAAAGTGTAAAAAAAAAAGTGTTAAAAAAAATCCCTTTTTTCCCCCAAAACTCAAATTTGAAATTAGTAAAAAAAGATAAAAAATACCCCAAGCATGTTAGGTATCGCCACGTTCGTAACAACCTGCTCTACAAAAATATCACATTTCCCAACCCCTCAGGTGAACACCGTAAAAAAATAAAAATAAAAACAGGTTCAAAAAAGCTATTTTTGTCACTTTACATCACAAAAAGTGTAATAGCAAGCGATCAAAAAGGCGTATGCCCCTCAAAATAGTACCAATCTAACCGTCACCTCTTCCCGCAAAAAATGAGCCCCTACCTGAGACAATCGCACAAAAAATAAAAAAACTACAGCTCTCACAATGGAGACACTAAAGCATGGATTTTTTTTGTTTCAAAAATGAAATTATTGTGTAAAACTTAAATTTAAAAAACTATACATGTTAGGTATCGCCACGTCCGTAACAACCTGCTCTACAAAAATATCACATTAGTTAACCCCTCAGGTGAACACAGTAAAAAAAATAAAATAAAAACAGAGTCAAAAAAGCCATTTTTTGTCACTTTACATCACAAAAAGTGTAATACCAAGCGATCAAAAAGGCATATACCCCGCAAAATAGTACCAATCTAACAGTCACCTCTTCCCGCAAAAAATGAGCCCCTACCCTAGACAATTGCCCAAAAAATAAAAAAAAACTACAGCTCTCACAATGGAGACACTAAAACATGATTTTTTTTGTTTCAAAAATGATATTATTGTGTAAAACTTAAATAAATAAAAAAAACTATACATGTTAGGTATTGCCACGTTCGTAACAACCTGCTCTACAAAAATATCACATTAGTTAACCCCTCAGGTGAACACAGTAAAAAAAAAAAAAAAACTGAGCCAGAACAGCCATTTTTGTTTACCTTGCCTAACAAAAAGTGTAATATAAAGTGATCAAAAATCATATGTTCCCCAAAATAGTATCAATAACACTGTCACCTTATCCCTTAGTTTCCAAAATATGGGCACTTTTTGGTTGTTTCTACTGTAGGGGTGCATCGGGGGGGCTTCAAATGGGACATGGTGTCTCAAAACCAGTCCAGCAAAATCCGCCCTCCAAAAACCATCTGGCGCACCTTTCCTTCTGCGCTTGGCCATGCGCCCATACAGTAGTTTACAATCACATGCGGGGTGTTTCTGTAAATCGCAGAATCAGGGTAATAATTTTTGAGGTTTTTTTTTGCTATTAACCCTTGATTTGTTACAGGAAAAAATGGATTAAAATGGAAAATCTGCAAAAAAAGTGAAATTTTGAAATGTCATCTCCATTTTCCTTTAATTCTTGTGGAATACATAAAGGGTTAACACAGTTTGTAAAATTAGTTTTGAAAACCTTGAGGGGTGTAGTTTCTAAAATGGGGTCATTTATGGTGGTTTCTATTATGTTAGCCCCACAAATTGACTTCAGAACTGAACTGGTGCTTAAAAAAATGGTTTTGGAAAATTTCTAAAAAAATTTAAGAATTGATTCTAAAATTCTAAGCCTTCTAACATCCCCAAAAAATAAAATTACATCTACAAAATGATGGCAACATAAAGTAGACATATGGGACATGTAAAGTAATAACTATTTTGTGAGGGATCACTATCTGCCTTAATAGCAGAGAAATTCAAAGTTTGAAAATTACAAATTTTTCCAAATTTTCTGTAAATTTAGGATTTTTTTTATAAATAAAGGTGATTTTATATTGACTCAAATTTACCGCTGTCATGAAGTGCAATGTGTCACGAGAAAACAATCTTGGAATCAGTCGAATCGGTGAAAGAATCCCAAAGTTATGAATTGATAAAGTGACACATGGCAAATTTTAAAAATGTGGCTTCGGCATTAAGTGTAAAAGTAGCTTCGGCCTTAAGGGGTTAAACAGAACCGTGAGACTATCACAGAGCAGGTGCATTTATACGGAGACTTGATTACACACAGGTGGATTCTATTTATCTTCATCAGTCATTTAGGACAACATTGGATCATTCAGAGATCCTCAATGAACTTCTGGAGTGAGTTTTCTGAACTGAAAGTAAATGGGCCGAATAATTTTGCACGCCCCACTTTTCAGTTTTATTATTACAAAAAAAGTTTAAATGATCCAATAAATTTCGTTCCACTTCACAATTGTGACCCACTTGTTGTTGATTCTTCACCAAAAATGTAAAATGTTATATCTTTTTGTTTGAAGCCTGAAATGTGGCAAAAGGTTGAAAAGTTCCAGGGGGCCGAATACTTTGTATATCCCTCAAAAAAAAATTGGGAAGCTTCTACTTCAGCTTTCAAACCTAACATTGCTACCACATCTCTTGCGAGGTCATTAAAAATCTAGTTAGGTTAACTTCAGTTGCACATAATTAATAAGACCCCGAGAGATCAATTATTGAAAGCTATGCCAGCAATGTCTAAAGTTGTGGACTTTATTTCTGACGCTTCTGATGATGCTGCCACACTATCTAATTCAGAAGAAAAGCACTGTGAGTAAAGAGCTGGTAAGTTGTCAAGCCCTTCCATTCAGTGTGTCTCAAGCCCTAGGGTTTTTACAAAACTGATGGCAGAATATTGGCACATGTCAGAAGATTATACATAATAATTGTGCCATACTTGGACGATCTCCTCTTAGTGGGGCATTCAAAAGAAGAGCTAGACACTCAGATTCAGGAGGTCCTAAAGAAACTCTTTTCCCTGGTGTGGGAAGTAAATTGGGAGAAGTCAAACCTATTCCCGAGTTACCAGTGTATTTTTCTGGGGGTTTGTCTGGATTCAGTAATTCAGCCCTGTTTTCTCCCAGAGGGTAAAAAGGATCTAATCTTATTCAAAGTAGGGAGTTTTCTCAGTTAAAAATGGTAACAGTGAGGCAGGCAATGTCTATATTAAGGAAAATTCCGGCAGTAAAAGGGGTCACAGTTCCATTCCAAGGTTCTTCAGAACCATGTACTGGCTTGTTGGGACAGTTCCCCCACTTCACTAGACTGGACAATTTGGATACCAGAGTCAGTGATAGCTTCTCTCAGGTGGTGGAAAAGTCTAGAAAATGTATCCAGGGGAGTGGAATGGTTAAAAAACCCCACTTAGTATAACGACAGATGCAAGTCCCCAGGGTTGGATGGCTCACTCGATCCTGGGATATGTTCAAGGATGTTGGCCTCCACTTTTCTCCCTAAGTTCTCAAAATGCCAGGGAACTAACGGCGGTGTTGCAAGTGCTTCAGTCTTGGGTCCCTCAGATAGCAGGGAGGCACATAGGGATTCTGTCAGACAATTCCACTGTTGTTGCATATTTAAACAAACAGGGAGGAACCGGGTTAGAGTCCCTGATGACAATTTCTCAGGAGATTCTGGAATTGGTAGAACAGAGTTGTCTGTCCCTTTCAGCTATATACTGAGTGCGTCTCAATAAATTAGAATATCATCAAAAAGTAGTTTTTTTTTTCAGTAATTCAGTTGAAAAAGTAAAACACATATATTATATAGTCATTACAAACAGAGTGAACTTTTTCAAGTGTTTATTTATGTTAATGTTGATGATTATGGCTTACAGCCAAGTAAAACCCAAAATTCATTATCTCAGAAAATTAGAATAATTAACCCAAAACACCTGCAAAGGCTTCCTAAGGCTACTTTCACACTTGCGTTATGGAATTCCGGTATTGAGCTCCGTCATAGGGGCTCAATACCGGAATAAAATGCTTCAGTTTTGTCCCCATTCATTGTCAATGGGGACAAAACTGAACTGAAGACAACGGAATGCTCCTGAAAGCATTCAGTTCAGTCTTCAGACCGGAGAGCAAACCGCAGCATGCTGCGGTTTGCTCTCCGTACTAGTTATCCGCACCTAAACGGATCCGGAATGACCCCCAATGCAAGTCAATGGGGACAGATCCGTTTGGTGTGGACACACTTGTAAACGGATCCGTCCTCCATTGACTTTCAATAGAGGTTATTCCGGATCCGTTTAAAAGATAATACAACCGGATCCGGAATTACGGATCCACAAGGTTGTATTATTCAGTACGGATCCAGCGGGTCCCTTCACCCGCCGGATCCGTACTAACGCTAGTGTGGAAGTAGCCTAAGCCTTTAAAAAGGTCCCTTTGTCTGGTTCAGTGGGCGACACAATCATGGGGAAGACTGTTGACTTGACAGATGTCTAGAAGGCTGTCATTGACACACTCCACAAGGGGGGTAAGCCACAAAATTGCTAAAGAAGCTGACTGTTCAGAGTGCTGTATCAAAGCATCTTAATGAAAAGTTGAGTGGAAGGAAAAAGGGTGGTAGAAAAAGGTGCACAAGCAACAGGGAGAATCGCAGCTTTGATAGGATTGTTAAGAAAAGACCTTTCCTACATTTGGAGAAGATTCACAAGGAGTGGACTGCTGCTGGAGTCAGTGCTTCAAGAGCCACCACACACAGACATATCCAGGACATGGGCTACAAGTGTCGCATTCCATGTGTCAAACCACTCATGACCAATAGACAACGTCAGAAGCATCTTACCTGGACCAAGGAGAAAGAGAACTGGACTGTTGCTCAGTGGTTAAAGGTGGTGTTCTCAGATGAAAGTAAATTTTGCATTTCATTTGGAAATCAATGTCCTAGAGTCTGGAGGAAGAGTGGAGAGGCACTCAATCCAAGCTGCTTGAGGTCTAGTGTGAAGTTTCCACAATCAGTGATAGCTTGGGGAGCCATGTCATCTGCTGGTGTAGGTACACTGTGTTTTATCAAGACCAAAGTCAATGCAGCTGTCTACCACAAAATTTTAGAGCACTTCATGCTTCCCTCTGCCGACAAGCTTTTTGGAGATGGAATTTTTATTTTCCAGCAGGACTTGGCACCTGTCCACACTGCCAAAAGTACCAATACCTGGTTTAATAACCACAGTATCACTTTCCTTGATTGATCAGCAAACTCGCCTGACCTTAACCCCATAGAGAATCTATGGGGTATTGTCAAGAGGAAAATGAGACGCCAGACCCAACAATGCAGACGAGCTGAAGGCTGCTATCAAAGCAACCTGGGCTTCCATAACACCACCAGTGGCACAGGCTGACCGCCTCCATGCCACGCCGCATTGATGCAGTCATTCATGCAAAAGGAGCCCCAACCAAGTATTGAGTGCATTTACTGGACATAATTTTCATTTGGCCAACATTTCTGTGTTTTAAAAAAAAAAAATCTCTGTTTGTAATGACTCTATATAATATATGTTTTTCACTTTTTGAATTGAATTACTGAAAAAAAAACTTTTTGATGATATTCTAATTTATTGAGATGCACTTGTATCTGAAAGGGACAGAGAATGTATTTGCAGACTTCCTGAGTCATTAAACAATCAGTCAAGCAGAATGGTGTTTAACCCCTTCAACCCCGGGCCTGTTTTCACCTTCCTGACCAGGCCATTTTTTGCAAATCTGACATGTGTAACTTTATGTGGTAATAACTTTGGAACGCTTTTACTTATCCAAGCCATTCTGAGATTGTTTTCTCGTCACATATTGTGCTTCACGACAATAGTAAATTTGTGGCAAAATATTTCATTTTTATTTTTTTAAAAATTCCAAATTTACCAAAAATTGGGAAAAATTTCCAAATTTCAATTTCTCTACTTTCAAAATATATTGTAATACCTCCAAAAATAGTTATTATTTTACATTCCCCATATGTCTTCTTTATATTGGCATCATTTTATAAATGTAATTTTACTTTTTTGGGACATTAGAAGGCTTAGAAGTTTAGAAGCCATTTTTCAAATTTTTAACAAAATTTCCAAAAACATTTTTTTAAGCACCAATTCAGATATAAAGTGATTTTGAGTGGCTTACGTAATGGAAACCACCCATAAATGACCCTATTTTAGAAACTACACCCCTCAAATTATAAAAATTGCTGTTACAAACTTTGTTAATCCTTGAGGTGTTCCACAAGAATTAATGGAATATGGAGGTGAAATTTCAAAATTTCACTTTTTTGGTAGATTATTCATTTTAATAATTTTTTTCTTGCAAAACAGCAAGGGTTAACAGCAAACTAAACCTCAATATACATTACTCTGATTCTGCAGTCATGGGTTTGTGGCAGTGGTCAGAAGGAAAGGAGCGCCATACGGATTTTGGAGGCAGATTTTGCTAGAATGGTTTTTAGGCATCATTTTGTAATTGAGAGACCCTGACGTACCCCTACAGTGGAAACCCTCAAAAAGTGACCCCATTTTGGAAACTACACCCTTCAAAGAATATATTAAAGGGGGTACTGGCCACTTTGACCCTCTAAGCATTTTATGGAATTTGGAAACACTTGGCTCTGAAAATGAAAAGTTTAATTTCTTCCAATAAAATGTTGCTTTAGCCCCAAATTTTTCATTTTAACAAGGGGTAACAGGAGAAAAGCACCCCATAATTTGTTCCCCATATTCTCCTGAAAACGGCAACACCCCATATGTGGTGTTAAACTGCTGTGGGGGCACATGGCAGGACTCAGAACAGAAGGAGCGCCATATGGATTTTGCAGCACAGATTTTGATGGATTGGTTTGCGTGAGCCATTGATTTTTATTTTTTTGAGTTATTGTCTTATGTGGGGGCTCATTTTTTGCAGGATGAGGTGACGTTTTCATTGGTACCATTTTGGGGTACATAAGACTTTTTGATTGCCTGCTATTACACTTTTGGTGAGGCAAGGTGAAAAAAAATGGCTGTTATGGCATAGTTTTTTTTAATTTTTTTTACAGCATTCACCTGGGGGGCCATCTCATGTAATATTTTTATAGAGCAGGTTGTTACGGATGCGGCAATAGCCAATATGTCAAACATTTTTATTTTTGGAAAGTTTTACACATTAGATGCATTTTTGAACAGAATAAAATCTTTTTTTTTGTGTTGCTATTTTCTGAGAGCCATATTTTTTTATTTTTTGGGCGATTGTCTCAGGTAGGGTCTACATTTCTGCGGGACGAGATGACTGTTTGATTGGTACCATTTTGGGGTAAATACGCCTTTTTGATCGCCTGCTATTACACTTTTTGTAAGGGAAGGTGACCAAAAAAAGGCTGTTTTGGCACAGTTGTTTTTTTTTTTGTTTACTGCGTTCACCTGGCGGGGTGGATCATGTGATATTTTTATAGAGCCGGTCGATACGGACGCGGCGATACCTAATATGTCTATTTTTATTTTTTTCACTATTTTTACAATTTTTTTTATATTATTTTGTGAAAAGGACGCTTTTTTTTGGAACTTGAAACTTTTTTTGTAAAACTTTATTTTTTCACTTTTTTTTCACTTTCTTTTTTTTTTACACTTTTTTAACTTTTGGGGTCTGATCCCCTTTACAATGCATTACAATACTTCTGTATTGTAATGCATTGGCTGGAAGTGTATTACACACAGTAATACACTTCCAGCTTACTGCCTGTGAGATCCAGGGGGCTGGATCTCACAGGCTTCCGTAGATAGCAGCCGGATGCCTAAGGAAGGCAGGTTGACCGCGGCACATGAAGGGTTAATACGCCCGCATCGGTGTTTTCACCGATGCGGGCGTACGCAGCAGGGGTCTGGCTACTGGGAACAGCCGGCCCCCCGCAGCTGATCGGGCGGGCGCAGCTCCTGCACCCGCCCGGTCAGCGTGCCGTAGTACTACGGCGCTGGTCGGAAAGTTACTTCCCGCAGCTCCGTACATGTACGGCGCTGGTTGGGAAGCGGTTAAACCAGGATGTTTTCAATCAGATAGTAATGTTGTGTGGAGTGCCCAACATAGACCTTCACTTTCAGAGAAATAGCAAAGGTTAAAAGATTACTAGTCGCACATTAGCTAGGTGGGTTACTAGGGCTATTGAGATTTCATATTCTTCCAAAAATATTCAAGTTCCTGGAGGATTGTCAGCACACTTCACTAGGGCTATGTCCACGTCCTGGGCTGAGAAAGTTTCAGCTTCCATTGAGCAGATTTGCAAGGCAGCCACATGGAGCTCTCCTAACACTTTCTTTAAACATTATAGACTGGATTTGTCTTTTGACAATGACTTATCCTTTGGTCGTAAGGTGCTACAAGCAGTAGTCTCACCCGGATCGTATCTAGTCAAATTTCTCACAGGTGCTGTCATAGGGCAAAAGGGAAATACCAAGATTACTTACCGGTAATCGGTTTTCCATGAGCATCCATGTACGTTGCTGGTAGCAAAAGGGTTAAGAGTAAGATGGACATTGATCCAGGGATTTGTTCTGCATATCAATATAGCAGAACTACAGGTTGGACTTGATGGACTTTTGTCTTTTTCCAACCTTAACAACTATGTAATATGTAAATACGGTATTTTTCTCTTTATAAGAAGCACCTGATAAGACGCACCCCAGATTTTAGAGTAGGAAAATAAGAAAAACATATTTTTCATCACACCTCATATCAGACCCCCCATAAATTTTAGAACATCACATCAGACCCCCATATCAGCCCTCCATGTCAGACCTCCATCAGACCTCAGATCAGCCCACTGTGCCCCCATATTAGCCCACTGTGCCCCCATCAGACCTCAGATCAGCCCACTGTGCCCCCATATCAGCCCATTGTGCCCCCATCAGACCTTAGATCAGCCCCCATATCACCCCACTGTGCCCCCATATCAGCCCACTGTGCCCCCATCAGACCTCAGATCAGCCCACTATGCCCCAATATCAGCCCACTGTGCCCCCCAATATCAGCCCACTCTGCCCCATCAGACCTCATATCAGCCCACTCTACCCCATCAGACCTCAGATCAGCACATCACCCCCCATATTAGCCGACTGTGCCCCCATCAGACCTCAGATCAGCCCACCTAGCCCCATAAGGATAAAATAAAAAACTCTCTCACCTCTGCTGCGCCGCAGCCCCGCTCCTGGTCCGGCGCTCCTCTGTCTTCTCCGGCTGGCGCTGCACTGTCACCTGACTGCGTGCACGCGGTCAGGACAGTGCAGAGCGGGCCCGGAGAAGACAGAGGAGCGCCGGAGTGGAGCCGCGGCGCAGGAGAGGTGACAGAATACGGTACTAATGCAAAATGCAAACTGACCATGTGAAAGAGGCCTTATGTTCAGTTTGCATCTGTTTTGGCCATTTATGCGTGGAATCTGTTTTGTTTTTTTTAACAAGGAAGAAAGACCCACTCCTGCTTTTGGCTTACAAATACTGATCATATACTGACCAAATACAGACTGTATGAAAGAGGTTTTACGAATGCCCAAAATACAGAATCCTTTTTTTTTTGTTCTTCATACAGATCAGAAGAACGGAAAAATAAACAGTGATTTCAACACGGACAAACAGGGACAATAGTGGGCATGGGGGCCGACAGCAGTGGCAGCAACGAGGAACAATAGTGGCATTATAACAGAGTGAGGAGGTGGGGCAGCAGCAGTGGCATACAGCAGGAGATGGTGACAGATAACAGTAGGAGCAGAACCCAACAACAGCAGTGCGATAGCAAGGCCCAGTGGCATGTAGCAATAGCAGTAGTGGCAGCAGGTGGGGGTGGCGGCAGGGCCAGATCAAGGTATTTTGCCGTAGGCAGAGCAGGTAAATTGTGCCCTGCCTGAATCAATTCACTTTGACCCAACTTTCTAATAAAAAGATTTAAAGACATCTTATAAGAAGCAGTTACAGGTGTTCCAAAAGTAATTCAAGTGACTTACAAGTGATGTCTCCACAAATTTCATTTGTTCACTTTGCTTTAATTCTCCATATGGTCCAGATCATCATTGTGAGGAATGTGGAGCCATTTTCTGTCAGCTAGCAGAGGAAGCAGGCCCCCAGGTGTCCCTGCTTCAAAGCAGACCACTTATCTACAGTTCACACCCTACGTAAGGGACTCAAAGGGTGCCACATGGGAGGATCCCCGAGAGCATCTGGTGCAGGTGCTCGGGCAGATCCGCCAAGCAGGCTTTACCATTAAGCCAGAAAAGTGTCAGCTGGGCATATAGTAAAGGCCACTACCTGTGGCACCAGGTAGGCAGGAAAACCTTGGAACCAGAGCCTGGTAAAGTGGATGCCATCCTTCCTGGGCACCATCTGGCACTATAGGAGGCCTATGCCCCACCAGATTAGCCTGGCAAGGCCCCTGACAGACCGTACCAGGAAGAAGCTGCCCTCTGCAGTTGATTGGACAAACTACTGGGAGACGGCCTTTCGGGCGCTGAAGGCTGCCCTTTCCAGCATCCCTGTACTACAGGCAGCAGACTTCATGCGGCCGTTTATAGTACAGACCAATGCCAGTGGTTTTGGCTTCGGTGCCATGCTCAGTCAGGTCGACTCTCTGGGTCAGGAACAAATGGGAAGTTGCTACATAAGGGATTATGAATTGACTGTCCATCACAGAAATAAACCGGTTACCTATCTGCGACGCTGGGACCGAGACAGATATTTTCCTGGCCTTCCTCTGTGGGTAGGGGGAAAGGAAGGGGAGATATGGAGAACCCCTAACAGGAACCAAGTAACAGCGCCATGTTTGGTCTCCATTTGTAGCAGAACCCAGCCGGATCCTTTGCTGTCAGAACCATCTCCCAGTGATCTTCTGGTGAGGAGCTATCATCCATAATGGGTTTTGGGATTCTTAGCTGCCTTGCCGGAGCCAGGGGTAGTGGGATCCTCCCCGGGGAGGGAGGGAGGTGACCGACTACAGGTGAAAAGGCCCATGCAGGCCAGGGGCCAGTGTCTTTCTCTGAAGGGGTTCACATCGTGTAATGTGTTTGGAGGGACCATGGACAACCGGCTGATGTCACTGCTCCCGTGTGGCTATAGCATTCATCATCATAACCCAAAGGATTACTCATCTACCCGGTAACTGACACTTGATCTGTTTAACTCTGATTGTACCATAGCATCTGTATTTGCATATCTGGCTTCTGTATATATCTGTGTGTGCATAGTGCTGTGTCTAGTGTGCCCTTAAGGCAATTAAATATATAAATTAATCTTGCGCTGTTCTGTATCTCGATCACGAATACCCACATCCGTGTTTCGGCATAACGTCGTATGCTACCAGGGATTGGTTCCTGACCTGATATAACCCCAGTACTGTACCAAGGAACTGATGGCAGGGCTGCCAGGATTCGGTTTCACTGGGGCAGTGAAAGGACCCTCTCAGCTTGTCCGGGTTGTGAGCGAGTGTTGTGTCACGCTGAAGGTAGCGTGGGACACCCTCTGTCACTCCCTGTGCCTCCCTGTGCTTGTGTGGACAAGTGTCTGTGTAAACCGTGCCAAGTTGACCTTACGTACTCCCAGAACGGGCATAACCTTAGTAACCAGTGACGAAACTGTACCACTTGATCCCGACGTAGTGCGACGTCAAGTGGGACTGCAAGGTGCGATTTTCGTCACAATTATGCACAGATGTCTTTGGTCAGGGGCAGGGGCTGGCTGGCAAATTTTGGCCTGGGGGGCAAGCACACAGCACTGGCCCATGTGTAGCGGCCCACCTTTAACCTGTTTAACTCCGCCTATCATAAAGGCGGTAGAGGTAAAAGGGCTTTAAATCATTAAAAGGCGGCAGCTAGTTTTGTTTTCATGTTGGATCCCAGACACATGACATGGCTGAGTCCGTAGCAACAGCATGGTCATTAGAGGGACCAGATTTACCAACTCCTGAGCTGAAGAGACTCCATTAACTATAATGGGGTCTGCTCAGGATGCTGCTCCTTTACCGGACAAAAAGGTCTTATATGCAGAACTTTTCTGTACGGTCTTTTTGACACAGTCTGTGACAGTGACCCAAGCGAAAATGTGGATGGATAGTATTAGACATACAGTATAGCATCAGATGTATGTTTAACACACAAATACAGAGAAGAACCAAGATCACTACATACACACAGCACCAGAACCAAACCTATAAGTCAAATACAGCACCAGAACCAAGTTCACTGCATGAATACAGCACCAGAACCAGGCCCATATGTCAAATACAGCAACAAAATCAACAAGAAATATAGCACCATAACAAAACCCATAAGTCAAATACAGAACCAGAACCAAGTTCACTACATAAAAACAGCACCGGAACCAAGTTCTCTACATAAATACAGCACCGGAACCAAGTTCTCTACATAAATACAGCACCAGAACCAAGTTCTCTACATAAATACATCACCAGAACCAAGCTCACTACATAAATACAGCACCAGAACCAAGTTCTCTACATAAATACAGTACCAGAACCGAGCTCACTACATAAATACAGCACCAGATCCAAGTTCGCTACATAAATACAGCACCAGAACCAAGCTCATAACATAAATACATCACCAGAACCAAGTTCTCTACATAAATACATCACCAGATTTTAATAGTTCAGTACAGATACCATCTGAGTAGTGAGGTCAGCCCACGTCATATGACCTCGTACAGTGTGAAACTACACCTCCCAGTATGGCCTGAACAAGTGTAAAGGGATGCTGGGAGTTGTTGCGCAAAACAGCATGCTACTACCCATCATCAGCTGTAGATTATCCAGGTGACTACAGCACTCATCATACACAGTCAGTAGCAGAATAATCATTTCCATTTAGTGACTTACAGTACAGGTGGCGTCTCCTTCTGAGTTCTTTTCCATCTGGTTCTGGCCACCATGATGACTTCTCCCGTCCACAATTCAGCTCTGCAGATTTTGCCGAGAAGATCTCTTTAGCTTCATTCTTTACCAACACATTGGCACCCTGCATATTGACAAAAACTCATCTTAGTGCCACATGCTGTGCCCTGAATATAACAGCAGCATTAGTGCTACACACACGGCCCCCAATAGTAGTGCCACATACTCTGTGCCCTTTGTATATAGTGCCACATACTCTGAGCCCTATGTATATAGTGGCACATACACTGTGCCCTCTGTATACAGTGCCATATGCCCTCTGTGTATAGTGCCACACACAGTGTCTCTAATGCTAGTGCCACATGCTTGGTACCCCTTATAAAAAGTGCCTCTTATATGCTCCCCCTTTATGAATTGTGCCTCTTATTGTCATGCTCTGGTGTGGAGGGAATAGCCACACTGAGCGTACGAGGGAAGGGAAAAGACCAAAACCAGGGAAATGGTCACCTCCTGCAGGGAACTCTTAGACTAGGCCCTGACTGACTACCAGTATGAACAAGTCTTTGTGGTAGGATAGTTCATACACATGAACCTAATAATAAATTCACCCTAAAGAACCCTGCAGCTAGTGACACATGAAAGAGTCAACCCGTTCCTCCAAGAGTAAGGACGAACAGGAGACTCCAGAAGGAAAACCACAAAAGTGAAAATGTCACTTATCTTAAAGCAGATATCGCTGCAACCGGATCTCAGCCGAGATCCACACCACACACTACAAAGTAGGCAGAAAGTATAAACCGCAGTGAATCCTGGGAGATGAAGGAATAAATAGAGGAGAGATAATTACCACAGCCGCAACAGCTGAGGGGAAGAGGTGTGGTAAATAGCAACCAAACCAAGGGAAAAGCATGTCAAATTATGTCACTTTTGAAAGCCGCGCAGAACGTCTGATACCAGACGCAAGCCCACTTGTGACACTTATATGTGCCCATTTGTGTATAGTGCCCCTTCAGTGTGCCCCCTTTATGTATAGCGCCTTTTCTGAGTGCTCCCTGAATACAGCGTACACACTGTATTATAATACTCGGTAAAAGCTAGAATTCAGTGGGTGAGACGTCACTGGCTACAAGTTGCTGACGGTCACATGACAAGCTAGATGCAGTGAGTATATATGGTATATACAGCAGTGTATATACTATATATCTGTACACACTGCATCGATTATACCTCGTACCTCACATATCAGTACACTGCTGTATATACAGATATATAGTATATTCAGTAGTGTACTGATATGTGAGGTATGGGGTATAATAGATGCAGTGTGTACAGATATATAGTATATACAGCAGTGCACTGATATGTGAGGTAGGAGGTATAATCGATGCAGTGTGTACAGATATATAGTATATACAGCAGTGTACTGACATGGGAGGTGTGATGTATAAATTACACCTCGTATCTCACATACCAGTTTACTGCTTTGTATACTATATACCTGTACACATTGCATGTGTTATACCTCGTACCTCACATATTAGTACACTGCTGTATATACTATATATCTGTACACACTGCATCCATAATAGTTCATATATCAGTACCCTGCTGTATATACTATATATCTGTACACTACCTCATACCTCACATATCAGTACACTGCTGTATATACTATGTATCTGTACACACTGCATCTATAATAGTTCATATATCAGTACCCTGCTGTATATACTATATATCTGTACACACTGCATCTATTATACCTCATACCTCACATATCAGTACACTGCTGTATATACTATGTATCTGTACACACTGCATCTATTATACCTCATACCTCACATATGAGTACACTGCTGTATATACTATATATCCGTATACACTGCATCTATTATACCTCATATCTCTCATATCAGTACACTACTGTATATATTATATACGTTTACTCACTGCATCTATTATACCTTGTAACTGACATATCAGTAACCTGTGTGTATACTATGTGTCAGGTGTGAGGTATAAAAGATGGAGTGTGTACAGATATATGTGGACAGTCATATATTATGGCCACTGTGTGAGGCACGTGAAGCATTGGGGGTTGTAGTTAAGGTTTCGGTCAGTTTTAGGGATAGGATTAGCATTAGTGTTAGTATATTAGAGCCAGTATTGGGGTTAGGGGCCAGTATTGGGTTAGGGGCCAGTATTAGGGTTAGGGGTCAGTATTGGGGTTAGGGGCCAGTATTAGGGTTAGGGGTCAGTATTTGGGTTCGGGGTCAGTATTAGGGTTAGGCGTAGTATTAGCATAAATCTACATTCAGACGACCGAAAGTGTTTTGCAGTCCCCAATTGTGGAACGCACAGTGCCAGCCTTATATAGAAATGCCTATTCTTGCGGACAAGAATAGGACATATGCTCTATATTTTTTGTGGGGCCACGGAACGGAACTACGGATGCGGACAGTGCATGGTGTGCTGTCTGCATCTTTTGCGGCCCCATTGAAATGAATGGGTCCGCACCCGTTCCGCAAAATTGTGGAACGGATGCAGACCCAGAAATATGGTCGTCTGAATGCACCCTTAGGGCCAGTATTGGGGTTAGAGGCAACATTAGGGTACATTCACATGATCATATTTCCATTCACTTCAATAGGGCCGCAAATCCGTAGGTCCGTTCCACGGCCCTGCAAAAAAGATAGAGTATGTCCTATTCTTGACCGCAATCGCAGGCGGAATGCACACGGCCAGTATCCGTGTTTTGTGGATCCGTAATTGTGGACCGCAAAACAAATATGGTCATGTGAATGTAGCCTTAGGGTTAGTAGTCAGTAGTAGGGTTAGGGGTCAGTATGGCGTAGTATAAGAGTTAGAGAAAGTATTAGGGGTCAGTACAGTATATTGGGGTAAGCGGTCAATATTAGGGTTAGGGACAGTATTAGAGGCTGTGCAGCCCCCCCTGCCATGTAAAAACACCAGGATTAATAAATGGCACATGGTACACCTCTGACTTCACCCATTGCTTTTAACGTCCATCCCCACCCTCTACAGCAAAGAAACCACCTTTACAGATGCCCCTTTAGCATGCCCATCCTGTAGCTTCTACCAGTAATGTGCCCGCTGCTGCCCTGTGGGCCCACATTATTGTACTGACAGTGTTGCCTTATGCCCCCAATTACAGACCTCCTGACAGACCCTAAAATTAATACAGACCCCAGATACAGTAAGTCCCAAATTCATACAAACACCAGATAAGACCTCAAATTTATACAGTCCACAAATTCATTGAATTTGTTGAATTCAAATTCAACTCAGACCCCAGGATCATGTGGCCCCCTATAACATCGTTCCCTTAAATGCAGACCTCGGATCAGACCCCAATATGCATGTGCCCCCCAATTTAGATCTGTGGAAAGCCAAGATCAGACGCCAATTTTCATGTGCCCCTCGCCTTAGATCTGTTCAGCCCTCAGATCAGACCCCAATATTCATGTGCCCCCCCCTTAGATCTGTGCAGACCTAACATCAGACTCCAATATTCATGTGCCCCCCTCCTCTGTCAGATCTCTGCAGACCTCAGATCAGACGAAAAATAAAATAAAACAATCTTACATAGTAACATAGTAACATAGTTTATAAGGCCAAAAAAAGACATCTGTCCATCCAGTTTGGACTGTTATCCTACAAGTTGATACAGAGGAAGGCAAAAAAACCCTGTGAGGTAGAAGCCAGGTGCACTCCAGAAATACATCCAGGCCCCTCTTGAACTCTTTTAGTGACCTTACCGTCACCACCTACTCAGGCAGAGAGTTCTATAGGCTTACTGCTCTTACCGTAAAGAATCCTTTTCTATGTTTGTGTAGCGTTTGTCCTCCTCCTTGACAGCATGCATCTGGTCATTTGCGCAAGGGACTCGACGCGCCTCCCTGCCACCATTGCATACTGTCACAGTGTGTCGGGGTTGTCTGCGTCATCTTTGTTGTCGTATAAAACCAGTTTGATCACACCTTTGATCAACAAAATTTGCCCCTTTAGGGATTCCCTAGGATTGTGTAGATAAGACTTAACTTTTATTAGAAATGTATAAATAACAAATATTGCACTCAAAAATATTAAAACTGTCAGCTGGCAGCTGTGCCCTATTGGTACTAACACCCACGTGTTGTGGGTATAATTAGATAGCCAGGAGTCACCTTTTTATGAGGATATATTTTTATAGATACTATGTGACAACATATAGTTGAGGAATGGTAATAGCCCTTAATTCTGGAACATAGTATCATTAATAATAGAGGTTTAGAACTGTTGAGCCTATAATAGTTACTTTTGTTATAATTGCACTACAAACAGGCTTTCTGTTCATTGTATCGCTGTGTGCTGCCACTATGCACACAGCGATCAATGCCTGGGCTGTATGAGAGAGTCTGCCTTATTTCAGGTCAGAGCCCTCTATGTAGGCTATTTTCACAGTTCACTACTAACCTCTATTAGAAAAGGCTGGTCGTGCAGCAGCAATGGTTGTGTTGATAATGCTGCCTATGTTTTAATAAGACCGGGGAGCTACTTCAGGCAGAACATTCAGGCAGAACATAAAGAGTTAACACAATCTGATCAGGTGCATTGATTTGAAAGATTGAATTCTGCTCTTTCCATTCAGGCAGAACATAAAGAGTTAACACAATCTGATCAGGTGAACATAGAGTTAACAGAGATGTCATTTTGATAGGTGCTATTGCTTGTCAATCTTGAGACTAGAAAAAGTCATTGACACATGCATGATGATAGGTTCTAATACCTGTCAATCTTCAGACTGGAAAATTCATTGGCCCATGCATGATGGACTGGGACTAAGGATATCACAAATAGGGATCTGGGATACCCCGCGTGTGCTATACCCACCCCCCTGACGAAGCCACGCACAGTGGTGAAACATGTTGGGATAGGGTGATAGACATCAGGTTTTAGACAGTTGGCAGTAAAGTCCTATTGTAGCTATTTATGGAGTGAGGCAAAGGTTTGTGCTAGCGCTGCTTAGGGAAACAGCATACAGAGCGAGGCATTGTCCTGGCTGGCGCTGTACAGGGAGACAAACAAATCGCGGTGATCACGTATCACGTGACCGCACAGACCCGCGATCTCCCGGATACAGAGCCAGTTTGTAGTACCGATCTTTCACTGATCGGGGAAAAGGTGTCCCCGATCAGTTACACAGACGGTACCTAGCGTCGATCACATATCGCGCACTTGCAGGTTCACACGCAGGACAGGCTGACGGACAGTCCGGAGCGGTCACGTACCACGTGACTGTAACGCTCCAGTGTCCCTCAGTGGCATGCGAACCGCTATACAAGCCTGCTCTATTGGGGAAGTAGCTCCCCGGTCTTATTAAAACATAGGCAGCATTATCAACACAACCATTGCTGCTGCACGACCAGCCTTTTCTAATAGAGGTTAGTAGTGAACTGTGAAAATAGCCTACATAGAGGGCTCTGACCTGAAATAAGGCAGACTCTCTCATACAGCCCAGGCATTGATCGCTGTGTGCATAGTGGCAGCACACAGCGATACAATGAACAGAAAGCCTGTTTGTAGTGCAATTATAACAAAAGTAACTATTATAGGCTCAACAGTTCTAAACCTCTATTATTAATGATACTATGTTCCAGAATTAAGGGCTATTACCATTCCTCAACTATATGTTGTCACATAGTATCTATAAAAATATATCCTCATAAAAAGGTGACTCCTGGCTATCTAATTATACCCACAACACGTGGGTGTTAGTACCAATAGGGCACAGCTGCCGGCTGACAGTTTTAATATTTTTGAGTGCAATATTTGTTATTTATACATTTCTAATAAAAGTTAAGTCTTATCTACACAATTCTAGGGAATCCCTAAAGGGGCAAATTTTGTTGATCAAAGGTGTGATCAAACTGGTTTTGTACATATTAACACCCCGAGGATTACCCTATAGGGGATCTTGGCTATATAATCTTTGTTGTCGCCCTTCAGCTCCTCATGCTCCTCCTGATAATTGGGCGGATAAAACACCTAGTTGTGTATAAAATTCCTGAACGTTTGTCCTCCTCCTTTGCCAGTTCATCCCCCTCAGGGTTCAGGTGGCCATGAGATGTAGGTGCCACGCCTTCTATCCCCTTGCTAATCAGACTTGTCGGCATCCCTTCCAGGATGTGAATGAGTGGAATGACATAATTCATCCTGTCAGAGGCGTAGCTACCGGGGGGCAGGGGGAGCGACGGCTCCGGGCCCCGTGCCTCTGGGGGGCCCAGCAGGGATGGCCAATACAAGTGAGCGCTTCCATTAAGGAAGCGCTCACTTGTATGTAGGGACCCCCCATCATCCCACCCAGCCACATAAGAGTAAAATAAAAAAGCTTTCTTACCTGTCCTGCGGCTGCCCTCCGGTCCGGCGCTCCACTCTCTTCCCTGGCCGGCGTGCACTATGACCTGACGCTGCGCAGCGTCAGGTCATAGTGCACGCCAGCCAGGGAAGAGAGTGGAGCGCCGGACCGGAGGGCAGCCGCAGGACAGGTAAGAAAGCTTTTTTATTTTACTCTTATGTGGCTGGGTGGGATGATCTGAGGTCTGATGGCGGCACAATAAGCTGATCTGAGGTTTGATGGGGGCCCCATGAGCAGCTCTGAGGTCTGATGGGGCACAATATGCTGCTCTGAGGTCTGATGGAGGCACATTACCCTGATCTGAGGTCTCATGGGGGCAAATTACGCTGATCTGAGGTTTCATGGGGGCACAGTGGGATGATCTGAGGTCTGATGGGGGCACAATACGCTGATCTGAGCTCTGATGGGGGTACATTAAGCTGATCTGAGGTCTGATGGGGGCACATTTTGCTGATCTGAGGTCTGATGGGGGCACAATACGCTGATCTGAGGTCTGATGGGGGCACATTCTGATGATCTGAGGTCTGATGGGGGCAAGTTCTGATGATCTGAGGTCTGATGGGGGCAAGTTCTGATGATCTGAGGTCTGATCGGGGCACGTTCTGATGATCTGAGGTCTGATCGGGGCACGTTCTGATGATCTGAGGTCTGATTGGGGTACAATACGCTGATCTGAGCTCTGATGGGGGCATATTTTGCTGATCTGAGCTCTGATGGGGGTACATTCTGATGATCTGAGGTCTGATGGGGGCACATTCTGATGATCTGAGGTCTGATGGGGGCACATTCTGATGATCTGAGGTCTGATCGGGGCACATTCTTTGTTTTTGAGGCTTTCTTGTTTTTTACTCCTATTACTCCTATATTTTACTGCATTATGTGGTAGAGTATTTATACTAGGGTATGTAGAAAGTCTGTTGTACTGTACTTAAACATAGTTTATAAGGCCGAAAAAAGACATCTGTCCATCCAAACATAGATGATCTTGCAGTTTATACAGTCATCTTTCTAATACAATATTATAACCACAACAAGTAGTATGTGTCTGTGAAATTAGAAACGTGCGTTTGGGAAGCCACTAAGTGGGGGGCCCACTCAAGTATGTTTCGCCCCCCCTGTACTGAACCTCTAGCTACGCCTCTGCATCCTGTAGATCTGCAAACTGACAAAGTGGCCTTCTCAAAGGGCCTGATGAAATGACACATGTCATGCATTAGCTGCCACTAGCTAACGTTACAGAGTATAGATCTGTCCATCTTCTGCATTAAAAAATCGTTGACCACCTTCCTCTGCTCGAAAAGTTGATCTAACATATGGAGCATGGAGTTCCAGTGGGTGGACACGTTGAATATTAGGTGATGTTGGAGAAGAGCATTTTGCCTTTGCAACTGTAGGAGGGCGTGTTTTGCATGGTAAGAGTGGCTGAAGTGCATGCACAGTTTCTTGGACTTTTTTAACAGGTCTTACAGTTCAATGAAAGACTTGAGGGACTGGGTATCAAGGAGATTAAAGATGTACACCATGCAGGGCACATTGGTCAGCCCTCCCTGACACAGCACAGACAAAATGTTCTTCCTGTTATCAGTAACCATGGTTCCTATCTCCAGTTGGCGAGGAGACAGCCAGTGTTCGATTTCTTTATTGATGACGCCGAGCAGTTCCTCCCCAGTGTGGCTCCGTTCGCCAAAGCTGACCAGGTGCAGAACCCAATGACAATGGCTAGCTTTGCGTAGGTAACGCAATAGAGGACCACTGTGAACTGTACCTACAGGGGAGGGTGAGGAAGGTGGAAGATAAGGACATTGGTGCAGAAATCCCACAATTAGAACCTGAAGGCGGCATTGCCATCACCTCTCCAAGTTGCTGGTGTGCCTGGGCCGGAACCACATTTACCCAGTGGGCTGGGAATGACATACATTGTCCTTGACCATAGTTACAACTCCATACCTCAGCGATAGCTTGAACTCTTTCAGACAGTGAGAGGCCCAAAGACTGGTCCACCTTCTGCTCAATGTACGTGTAGATGGCTGGTACAAATTTTTTGGTAAAGTAATGTCAGCTTGTGACTCTCCACCTTGGGTGGGCCCAAGCCATCTGTTCTCTGAAATGTGCAAAGCGAACTACATGGAAAGGGAGGGACTATTGTACCAGCAACTATGCAATCTCCTTGGTGATTGATTGCTGTCAAAGCAAGTCACGAAGAGGTGGAGGAACATCAGGGGTAAGAGATAGGGATGAGCGAAACGAAGTTAACAAAGTGGAATTCGATCGGATTTTCTGGAAAAATTCGATTTGCACCGAAGCCGAATTTCCTCGCATACAGGGCATTGACAGAAAGGAAAAGCATGACTGTCAGTAAATACAGACATTGGGAAATATTCACATAGAACAATAAAATGCAAGACAAATTGGCAATTAAATAAATTAGGCATGGAAAATATATGATTAAATACTCAAATGATTGATGGGAAGAATAAAAATAATAAGTATATATTAGTTATATTAGTTTGTGACACCCACTGGAATCATAAGCCATCCCTGGTACTACAAATTCCTTCTTGACAAGGATAACCATTGTGGACTTTTCTATTTAGCTCACTGATCTGAGCAAGTCCAATGTCATAGAGACCCAGACAGACTTTAAGGTTTCCAAAGCGCGGTCCTTTCCGGCATTTATTGTCAGCATAAACAGGCAGCACTTGTACAGGATGCAAGGTTCAAAAAGAAAACATAACATAAAGAAAATGCTGCTCGTCTGAGCTCTAACTAGACTGTAACATACCTGACTGTCCCAAATACAACAGATTAACAGCAAACCTGTACAGTACCTTCTGCTCACATGCAGAGCAACCACCCAGTTTGGCTCTCCCTCTCATAATGCAGCCTGGGTCTTTAAGTAGGCCTCAGCCCAGCTGCATTAATCAAGTGGCTGCAGAGTAACTTGTTCCAGGGCTAGGAACAGAACCCCTCACCATGTATAGGTGAGAAACCTAGGTGGAAAATATACACCATTTAACACTTTACCTGCTGCCACCTTACATACCCTCCCCCTCTGCTCAGACATGTGGGAAAGAGCACCATGTGCCCCTAGACAGTGGACCACTGACAATGCGTCTGCATTGCCTTGCTCCGAGCCTGCACGACGTTCAACAAAAAATTTGAAGTCTTGCAATGCCAAAAACCACCGAGTCACTCTCGCATTCTTCCCGTTATTTTGTGCCATCCATTTTAATGGTGAATTATCAGTGATCAACCTAAATTGTCTCTCCAGCAGATAATACCTAAAGGACTCAATGGCCCACTTAAAGGCCAAGCATTCCCTTTCTATTATTGAATAATTCTTTTCTGCAGAGGATAACTTTCTACTAAGGTACATGATGGGATGTTCCTCACCATTAACCACCTGAGAAAGAATGGCTCCTAACCCAACATCTGAGGCATCTGCTTGAACCAAAAATTATTTTCTGAAGCTGGGAGCGATCAACACTGGCCTCTTTGAATCTTTGAAATGCTTGCTCTGCCGTCTCACTCCATTTTACCATGGTGGATTTGGACCCTTTGGTAAGATCAGTGAGAGGAGCTCCTAATGTGGCAAAATTTGGTACAAACCTTCTATAAAATTCAGCTATCCCTAAGAAGGCTTTGACCTGTTTTTTGGACACTGGTCGGGGCCAGTTTTTAATAGCCTCAATTTTGTCAATTTGAGGCATGATGATGCCTTGCCCAATGTTGTAGCCTAGGTAACGAGCTTCTTCTAGGCCTATGGTACATTTTTTTGGATTAGCGGTTAAACCAGCTTCTGAAATTGAGTCCAGAACCGCTTGGACTTTTAACAGATGGGATTCCCAGTCTGAACTGAAAACGACGACAACATCTAAATATGCAGCAGCATATTTTTGGTGAGGCTGTAATATAAGGTCCATCAGCCTCTGGAAAGTGGCTGGGGCACCATGTAAGTCAAACGGGAGGACAACATACTGGAAATGGTCATCGGGTGTGGAAAACGCAGTTTTTTCCTTGGCCTCTTCAGTAAGGGGAACCTGCCAATAACCTTTTAGTGAGGTCCAGAGTTGTTATATACCTGGCAGGCCCTAACCTCTCAATCAACTCGTCAACCCTTGGAATAGGATAGGCATCAAATTTTGATATTTTATTTAACTTCCGGAAGTCATTACAAAATCTTAGACTACCATCAGGTTTGGGGATGAGGACTATTGGGCTTGAGAATCAGAACAGACACAAGTTTAAACTGCTTTTTTGCCTTTTTATTTTTTTTTCCTCTAGTCTGCTGATTGCCTGTGGGTGTAGTTAATTAATCTCAGGTGTATAAAAGTATCAGTTGAACTCAGACTGAGCCTTGCTCTTGACTGAGTCTGCTCCTGAGACAAGTGACTGAGCTAAGTGACCAGTAGAGTTATAAGAGTTGTAAAGAAGTTGTAAAAAGTTTGCAGTAAGTACTTTATTCTTGTTAATTGATTGCTGTTTTGTAACTGGGATGGATAGCAAGATTGAAAGTTTTCAACAGTGCACAGTCTGCCACATGTATGAACAACAGGAGCAGCAGTTCCTGGGTGAATACCGCTGTGGTAGATGTGAGCATGTTGCCAATCTGGAAGCTCACATTAGAGATCTGGAGAAGCATATTGCAACACTGAGGGAAACCAGAGATCTTGAGAGGGGCCTGCTTCTCACAGAACAGGCAGTTATGGGGTCTGTTATGGAGGGTGGAGAGGAAAATCAGGAGGCCCATGTAAGGAGCTGGGTTAACCCGAATAGAGGGAGTGGCAAGGGGTCTAGGAAAAGGAAGGCCAGTCCTGCTTCTGTGCACCCAAGCAAAATTGCCAAGTTAGGTGATGATGCGAGGGTGTCAGTCTCAGAAATGGCAACCCTAGTGGATATTGGTCTCCCTAACAGCCGGGGGAACGGGTGGACAAATTACTGGGAGGGGCTGGGGATGACCCAGCTGTCGTGGTCCATGTGGGAACCAACGACAGAATAAATGGTAGGTGGAGGTCTGTTAAGAATAATTATAGAGAACTAGGAGCCAAGCTGAAGGGATGGACCTCCAAGGTTGTATTCTCAGGAATACTGCCTGTGCCATGCGCATCGCAGGACAGACAGCGGGAGCTGAGGGAGTTGAATGCATGGCTCAAGTCTTGGTGTAAGGGAGAAGGGTTTGGGTTCTTAGAGCACTGGGCTGATTTTTCATTGGGGTACAAATTGTATTCTGCGGATAAATTGCACCTTAATGGAAGAGGGGCTGCTGTGCTGGGGGAGAGAATCCTAGAGGGGGTGGCTGAGTTTTTAAACTAGGGATTTGGGGGGGAGGACAAGCAGAAAATAAAGCAAAGCATGCAGTGGTAGATAGGTTAGAGAGTGGTCAAAACAGAGTGGTGGGTGGAGAAGTGGACCACGGGGGGAGGATAACAGCAGTGGATAAGGAGATCCATGTGTTACAAATCAGCAGAAAAAAACATGTCTAGTCAGAAAACATCAATAAATTACATTTCTAAACCTAAATGTACAAAAACACATGGTAATTTAAAGTGTATGTTCACAAATGCCAGAAGTCTAGCAGGCAAAATGGCTGAGCTTGAGGTCATGGTACTGGAGGAGGAAATTGATATAGTTGGAGTTGCTGAGACATGGCTGGACTCTTCGCATGACTGGGCTGTCAATCTCCAGGGTTATACTCTGTTTCAGAGGGATAGGGAGAATAGGAAAGGAGGAGGAGTATGTCTGTATGTCAGAAGTAGTATAAAAGCGAGTATGAAGGAGACAATAGTGGGTGATGATTGTGTGAATGCAGAATCCGTGTGGGTGGAATTACAAGGGGAGACTAACAATGAAAGAATTATTTTTGGTGTAATTTATAGACCCCCAAACATCACTGAGGAAATAAAGGATCAGCTGCATAGACAAATAGAGCGGGCTGCCCAGGCGGATACAGTAGTGATAATAACTTCCCTGGTATTGACTGGGGTCATGGATCAGCTTCAACTGCAAAGGAGAGAAATTTTCTTGACTTATTGCAGGATAATTTTCTGGGCCAGTTTGTAGAAGAACCAACAAGAAGTGATGCACTGTTGGATCTGGTTATATCTAACAATGCAGAGATAGTTGAGGAGGTAATTGTTTGGGAAAACCTTGGTAATAGTGACCACAATATAGTTACTTTTATCCTAAAGTATAGAAAGCATAAACATGCTGGCAGATCAAAAACATTTAATTTTAAAAAGGCCAATTTCCCAGGGTTACGGGCCGCACTCCAGGACATAGACTGGGAGCAGCTGTTGTCAAGTAGTGACACAGATGATAAATGGGAGACCTTCAAATCTACACTGGGTAACTATACTGCAGAATTTATTCCTAGGGGGAACAAATACAAA
This sequence comes from Rhinella marina, assembly GCA_900303285.1. NCBI lineage: Eukaryota > Metazoa > Chordata > Amphibia > Anura > Bufonidae > Rhinella > Rhinella marina. The sequence continues at coordinate 30,427 of ONZH01019342.1, read as the reverse complement.
CGCTTAAAATTAAACCCTGCGTGGCTTAATGCGGATGTTAAAAGGGCAATACATGAGAAACAAAGGGCATTTAAAATATACAAATCAGAGGGGTCTGCCATAGCCTTTAATAACTACAAAAGGGTTAATAAAGATTGTAATAGGACTATAAAAGCAGCAAAAGTTCAAAATGAAAGGCTGGTGGCCAGGGATAGCAAAACCAATCCCAAAAAATTCTTCAAATATATAAATGCAAAAAAACCTAGGTCAGAGCATGTAGGACTCCTGAATAATAGTGATGGGGAATTGATTACTGGGGATCAGGAAAAGGCGGAGCTACTGAATGAGTTCTTTAGTTCTGTATATACACATGAAGAGGTGGGAGCTGCTGTCGGTAAAGTAAGTGCTGGTGATACTTCATGTAATATACTCAACTGGTTCAATATAGATATGGTCAAAGCTAAGTTAAACAAAGTAAACGTGAATAAGGCTCCAGGACTGGATGGGTTACACCCAAGAGTTCTTAAGGAACTTAGTTCAGTAATTTCTTTGCCCTTGTATATAATAATCAGAGATTCTCTGGTGACCGGCATAGTGCCGAGGGACTGGCGTAAAGCAAATGTGGTGCCCATCTTCAAGAAAGGCTCTAGGTCATCCCCGGGGAATTACAGACCGGTGAGCTTAACGTCCATTGTGGGGAAACTTTTTGAGGGTCTAATAAGGGACTATGTACAGGAATATGTTTTGGATAATAGTATTATAAGTGATAACCAGCATGGTTTTACTAAGGACAGAAGCTGTCAGACTAACCTGATTGTTTTTTATGAAGAAGTGAGTAGAAGTCTGGATAGAGGGGCGGCTGTGGATATTGTGTATTTGGACTTTGCAAAAGCGTTTGACATGGTCCCTCATAGATGTCTGACGGGTAAATTAAGGTAGGTTGGATTAGAAAATCTACTCTGTAACTGGATTGAGAACTGGCTGAAGGAGCGTACTCAGCGAGTGGTGGTGAATGATTCCTACTCTGGATGGTCCCCAGTTATAAGTGGTGTACCCCAAGGTTCAGTGCTGGGTCCACTTTTATTTAATTTATTTATTAATGATATAGAGGGAGGAATTAACAGCACTGTTTCAATTTTTGCAGATGACACTAAGCTTTGTAGTAGAGTCCAGTCTATGGAAGATGTGCAGAAGTTACAAGCTGATTTGGACACACTGAGTGTTTGGGCATCCTCTTGGCAGATGAGGTTCAATGTGGATAAATGTAAAGTTATGCATCTGGGTACTAACAACTTGCATGCCTCCTATGTCCTAGGGGGAGTAACACTGGGAGAGTCACTTGTAGAGAAGGATCTGGGTGTCCTTGTAGACCATAGACTGCAGAATAGCATGCAATGTCAATCGGCTGCTTCTAAGGCCAGCAGGATATTGTCATGTATTAAAAGAGGCATGGACTCGCGGGACAGGGATGTCATATTACCACTGTATAAAGCATTAGTACGGCCTCATCTGGAATATGCTGTTCAGTTCTGGGCTCCGGTTTATAGGAAGGATGTCCTGGAGCTGGAAAGGGTGCAGAGACGGGCTACTAAACTGATAAGGGGCATAGAGCATCTTAGCTATGAAGAAAGATTGAAGGAGTTAAACTTGTTTAGTCTTGAGAAGAGACGTATAAGGGGGGACATGATCAACCTGTATAAGTATGTAAATGGCCCATACAAAAAATATGGTGAAAAACTGTTCCAGGTAAAATCCCCTCAAAAGACAAGAGGGCACTGCCTCCGCCTGGAGAAGCAAAGGTTCAGACTCCAGGGGCGACAAGCCTTCGTTACTATAATACTATGTTACTAGTCTACCGCAGGAGCTGGTCACAGCAAAGACAGCTGAGGGCTTCAAAACAGGCTTAGATAAATTCTTAGAGAAAAAGAAGGTCACCACATATTAAGAAATGTAGAGTCTTGTCTTAAGGTTACCCGTCCCCCTCGCCTTCATCACTCCTACCCCCTCCCTTGGTTGAACTTGATGGACATGTGTCTTTTTTTCAACCGTATTAACTATGTAACTATTTGTAACTATGACCAGCCACTTTGTGATTTCTCTATCACCCCTAGAGACAACATTTTTTTAACTTCCTCTGAGATGGCCTGCCTCTGGTACCCGATATGGCTTCTGTCTTACCTTTTGTCCAGGCTCAGTCACAATGTCATGCTTTATGACATGGGTTCGGCCTGGTAATTCTGAAAATGTCTTTCTATTTCTTTGTACAAACTCTCTAGTCTCTTGAGATTGAACTACTGACAGAGTTTTTTGTGATACGGACCTCTGGTATCTCATTACTGGTACTCTCCCTTGCCTGATTTATAGCAGTGAGAACCTCACGATCCTTCCAGGGTTTGATTAGATTTATGTGATATATTTGAAGGGGTTTTCTTTTTCCTGGTTGATAAACCCTATAATTCACTTCATTTACCTTCTCTCAAAACTCATAGGGACCTAGCCACTTGGCCAGAAACTTGCTTTCTACCGTGGGTATTAGTACTAACACGCGGTCACCTGGTTGAAATTCCCTGACCTTGGCAAACCTATTATAAACCCTAGCTTGCGCCTCCTGGGCCTGTTGCATATGTTCTCGAACAATTGGCCTAACGGCCGCAATTCTGTCTCGCATTTGATCGATATATTCAATCACACTTTTGTGGGGGGTATGCTCTTGTTCCCAGGTCTCTTTAGCTATGTCCAAAAGCCCTCGAGGATGTCTACCATATAGGAGCTCAAACGGGGAAAACCCTGTTGACGCCTGTGGCACCTCCCATATGGAAAACATAAGATAGGGCAACATGCAATCCCAGTCCTTTCCATCTTTATCAATCACCTTTTTAAGCATTCCTTTAAGTGTTCGATTGAATCTTTCCACCAGACCATCAGTCTGAGGATGATATACTGAGGTACGTAAATGCGTAATTTTTAACAGCCGACATAGCTCCTTAGTAACCTTGGACATAAAGGGTGTTCCCTGGTCCGTTAGAATTTCTGCTGGGATACCTGTACGGGTGAACATTTGGAACAGTTCTTTTGCTATAACCTTAGATGATGTGTTCCTGAGAGGTATTGCTTCGGGATAGCGGGTCGCATAGTCTAGGACCACCAAGATATGCTGGTGACCTCTGGCAGACTTAGGAAGTGGGCCAACTAAATCCATTGCAATGCACTAAAAAAAACCCTCTATTATAGGCAGCGGTATTAGGGGGTTAAGAAAATGCGGCCTAGGGGTGTTGATTTGACACTCAGGGCATGAATAACAGAATTCTTCTACAGCCTTATGAATACCCGGCCAGAAAAAGTTCCGTTCAATGCGCTCTTTTGTTTTCTCCACCCCTAAATGCCCTCCCAGAATATGAGAATGAGCTAGTTCCAACACCATACGGACATGAGACTTGGGTACAACCAGTTGCTCTACAACCTCAGTTTGTGTTTTATTTACCCTGTAAAGTAAATCATTATGCACTGCGAAGTGGGGGTACACAAAATCCCTGCCTGGTTTCTGGGACACCCCATTAATTACTTTCACATTTTTCCAGGCACTCGCTAGATTGGGATCCCTAATCTGTTTAGTACCAAAGCGGCCCCGGGAGACTTGCAAGTTTCCTCTGGGTCCCCCACCAGAACCTCTATGGAGAATTTATCAGGCTCCCTGTGCCCCAGAGCTAATGCATTATCAGGGGCCTCAGAACCATCACATATATTTTGCGAGTTGTCCCACACCTGAGATTGCTTTTTTTCCCACAAATCCCAGAACAAAGGAAAATCACAACCAATAATAGCACAGTGTAACAGGTTTTTAACCACACCCACTTCGTGTGCCACTGACCCACAGACAGTTTCTATGGTTAGCACAGCAGTGGGATAGTCTTTTGTGTCACCATGGACACATACCACACCCAACCGGTGGGACTGGAGTCTCTCAGAGTCCACAAGACAAGACCACGGACACAAGCTCATCCACATTTTTTGGGTCGGTGTATCCAATGCAACGTTGTATTTTTAGAGGCAGAGCCTGTATAAAACGGTCACAAACGACTCGCTCCACAATTTGAGCTGAAGTAAGTTCCTCTGGCTGCAACCATTTATTGGTGAGGTGGAAGAGATCATACATTTGAGATCTAGCTGGCTTTTCATGATCATATACCCAGGTGTAGACCCTCTGTGCCTGGACTGCTAGGGTAACCCCCAGACGCGCTAGGATTTCAGCCTTCAGTTTGGCATACACTTTAGCATCTTGTACCCTCAGGTCAAAGTAGGCTTTTTGTGGTTCGCCTGTTAGGAAGGGAGCCAGCACATCTGCCCACTGGTCGCCTGGAAGCCTTTCTCTCTCTGCAATCCTTTCAAAGGTGCCCAGGAACGCTACTATATCATCCTCCTTCACCATCTTTCTGAGGGCACTCTGCACCAACTGCCGAGGTGTAAGCTCGGTTCCTTGCGATACCTCAGGCCTCTCCATCAAGGCTTGGATCTGCTGCTGTAGAGATTGGTTCACCAGGGCTGCTCTTTCACCGAGACTTGGTGAGCTTGAACCAGCAGACGATTAGTCTTACTCTGGGCTTTCATGGCCTCCTCATGCACCTGTCGATGAAGAGCATTGGCTTGTTGCTGAGTGACCTGGTTCTGCTGAAGGCTGACATTAGCCTGGACCAGCTGCTTTATCAGTTCATGTTTACGCCAGAAGCCAAGTACGCCAGGTGCGCTGTCTCTTTAAGAGTACTGTCTCTTTAAGAATCTGCCCGCATCCTCCACCATATGTGGACTTTTCTATTTAGCTCACTGATCTGAGCAAGTCCAATGTCATAGAGACCCAGACAGACTTTAAGGTTTCCAAAGCGCGGTCCTTTCCAGCATTTATTGTCAGCATAAACAGGCAGCACATGTACAGGATGCAAGGTTCAAAAAGAAAACCTAACATAAAGAAAATCCTGCTCGTCTGAGCTCTAACTAGACAGTAACGTACCTGACTGTCCCAAATACAACAGATTAACAGCAACCTGTACAGTACCTTCTTCTCACATGCAGAGCAACCACCCAGTTTGGCTCACCATGTATAGGTGAGAAACATAGGTGGAATATATACACCATTTAACACTTTACCTGCTGCCACCTTACACCATATATGGACAAATACTTGAAAACTATATACCCATCTCTCCCATAAAGCTCTGCCGACGAGGTTGCCACAATTTCGAATATAAGGAATGTGTTCTTTGTTCCCAACTGGCCAACTCCTCAAGCCTACATATCATATCCACTTTCTCAATCCACATCTGTATTGTGGGGGGATCTTTACTTAGCCACCTCAAGGGGATAAGCAATCTAGCTTCTTGCAGTAGGTGTGTAGGAAGATCTTTTTTTAGAAGGGGTCCACGAGGTATTGGAGAGTCAAAGCAATACTGATTCCAAACAAAATATTATGTTATGTTAGTTTTGCATATGGCATTAATCTCGACTCCAATTTCCCTCCAAAAATCTTGGATAACAGGACATTGCCAAAATATGTGGCTCATAGTCCCTTCCTCCTTTCCACATCTCTAGCACAGATTAGAGACACTAAGGACTCTGCGGTATAACGGACTTGGGGTCTTATACCATTGGGTAAGAGTTTTATAAGAGTGCTCTTGTATCCTGACACATCTTGAGAATCCATGTGACCTGAGGTGTACAGTTGCTATATCCTTTTCAGAAAAAGGTCTATTAAGTTCGCTTTCCCATGTCCTGATGTAGGTCGGTATCTCCTGCCTTTTGGTGGTCAATAAGGCATTATATAATAAAGAGATCAATTTCTGTGGAGACGTTTGAACCTGGAGCAGCTTTTCCATCCATGTACATGAGGATAAGAATGAGTACTTTAATAATAAAAGAGATAAGGATGAGGTCATATCTATTAACCCTAGAAAATTGACCGGTGAGCAAATCCCAGCACAAATCTTGTGACCCCCTTCCCATTCTTCAATAATGGAAAAATAGACTTTAATGAGTGATTACTCAGCGTATCCCAGATCTCTGAGCAGTTACTTGAACCAGGCCTAAGCAGAAATTAGATCATGGGGGCTGGTAATAAAGGTGATGGTATGGGGATCAGAGACATTTCGGAGCTGTGGGTCCGAATACACATAGCAGTTCCTCTAGTGAGACAATTCGAGATGCCTTCCACTGGTGTCTGACCCCACAAGCTAGCTGTCTGCAATTTTTGTAAAGCGCATAGTTCTATTTCTGTACCTAGGATATTATATGTTGTGCTACATAATTGCAACCAGTGTTTGATCTGGACAGCTCTATAATATGTGAGGATGTCCGGTAGTCCAAAGCCACCCATTTCCCTCCTCAGTTTTAACCTGTCATCGGCTTCCTTCCCTGCCATAAAAAGGAACAAAATAGGGACTTCACCCGTTTGAAGAATGTTCTAGGGAGGCCAATGGGAACCATCTATAGCAGGTATAAAAACTTAGGCATAATAAACGTCTTCAACAGATTTTTCCTCCCCATCCAGGAAACATATGGGACTACTAGCATCCTTAATCGAGTCTTAATCTCTTAATAATATAAAAATGAGTTTCTGTCTGTCTGTCTGTCTCTGTCTGTCCGTCCGTCCGTCTGTCTGTCAGTCTGTCCGTCTGTCTGTCTTTCTGTTCTCTATGCGCGACCAAACTACTGGACCAATTTTCACCAAATTCGGCACACAGGTACATCAGGTGCCCGGGAAGGTTTTAGACCAGGTATCATCTCTCTAGGACATAACGTTCCTGAGATATTCCCAAAATATGACCTGCATTAGTCAATATTAGCCTGACAGCATTGGTTTTAAACCCCAACTGCCATTCTCTGCACAGACACACACAGGGAGGGCAGGTTTCCATAACAACACAGCCAGGTAATTAGCAGCCAGCTGAGGATCTCTGGTAACAATCCAGTCATTTCTATTCAATGTTTTAAAGGGGCAGTTGTGGATGATGCTGTTAAAGGGGTATTCCGGTTACCATAAATATAACTTGTGTTTTAGACTAATTTTAGACTATGACCGTTCAGTAGTAAATCTTCCACTGCTACCCATTGCGTGTCCTTATAAATTACCATGGCACCGACCTGTGATTCACACCACTCTCAAAAGAAGGACTTACACCACCTGCTCCAGGTTTCACTAAGCCACACCCCGACTCTGTCAGGCCACGCCCCCTTCCCCCTCCGCACCCAATTGGGATTGAAAAAATAAAGGTAAACATAAACTTCTGTCAGCTGCAGGGGTGGGAGGGTGAGTTTCTCTCTGCAACAACACACAGAAACATTACATGAAATAGACTAATATTAGACTACTACCGTTCAGTAGTAATAAAAGATGTTTTCTTCCACTAAAAGGACTTAAAAGCAACCCCCCCAAGGTCCCGCTAAACCACGCCCCCGGTCAGGCCACGCCCTCTCCCACTCCGCAGCCAATGGGGATTGAAAAAATGAAGGTAAAAATCAACTTCTGTCAGCTACAGGAATGGGTGGGAATGAGACTTTCTCTCTGCAATGACACACACACAAACATTAAATGAAATAGATTAAATATACCCGTGCGAAGCAATGTTTTCTTCCACTGCTACCCACTGTATTTCCTCAAATTACCATGGCATTGACCTATAATTCAGGCAACCCTGAAAAGAAGGACCTAAAAGCACCCCCCAAGGTCCCGGTAAACCACGCCCCCGACCCGGTCAGGTCATGCCCCCTCCTACTCCGCAGCCAATGGGGATTGAAAAAATGAAGGTAAAAATCAACTTGTCAGCTGCATTGACTTTCTCTCTGCAACGACACACAGAAACATTAAATGAAATAGATGAAATATACCCAGGTGAAGCCGGGTCTTTCTGCTAGTCTTATATAACAGTGGAATAAAGTTTGCTTGATAAAGCTTCCCAGGATCCTTCGTGAGTTGTATACCTAGATATGTCAGTTGTGAAGTGGACCATTTAAATAGGCTAAAAGGGCTTCTGACTTGCTATAATGTACTTTGAAATTTGAGAGTTTCCCAAAATAATGTGAGAATATGGGGAAAAGCTTGGGAAGGGTTGGTGATCAGTAGCAAAAGGTCGTCTGCAAAAGCTGCTGTAGTATGCCCCTGATCACCAACTTTCAATCCTTCAATATTTGAATGATTCCTAATGGCTTTCAAAAATGATTCCATTACTAAAATAAAAAGAAATGGGGACAGGGGGAAACCTTGCCTAGTACCATTATGTATTTCTAGTGGATCAGACAGAATACCATTTACCTGAATTCTAGCACTTGGACAACTATATAAAGACATAATAGCCTGGATGAAAATTAGAGGAAAACCAAAATGATTTAGGACAGCTTGCATAAAGGACCAACTGATTCTATTAAAAGCCTTCTCGGCGTCTGTGCCGAGAAGGACTAAGGGAATTTTATTATCTCTAGCGCAGTGAATAGCATGGATCATTCTGCAAGAATTGTGATTCCCCTCCCTCCCTGTCACAAAGCCTGCTTGTTCTGAATGAATTAACTTTGAGAGGAATGGGGTCAGCAACGATATGGGGCAATAACTACAGTCATGGCCAAAAGTTTTGAGAATGACACAAATATTATATTTTCACATGATCTGCTGCCCTCTGGTTTTTATGTGTGTTTGTCAGATGTTTTTATCACATACAGAAATATAATTGCAATCATATTATGAGTAACAAAAGCTTATATTGACAGTTAGAATGAGTTAATGCAGCAAGTCAATATTTGCAGTGTTGACCCTTCTTCTTCAGGACCTCTGCAATTCTCCCTGGCATGCTCTCAATCAACTTCTGGACCAAATCCTGACTGATAGCAGTCCATTCTTGCACAATCAATGCTTGCATTTTGTCAGAATTTGTAGGTTTTTGTTTGTCCACCCGTCTCTTGATGATTGACCACAAGTTCTCAATGGGATTAAGATCTGGGGAGTTTCCAGGCCATGGACCCAAAATTTGTATGTTTTGTTCCCTGAGCCATTTAGTTATCACCTTTGCTTTATGGCAAGGTGCTCCATCATGCTGGAAAAGGCATTGTTGATCGCCAAACTGCTCTTGGACGGTTGGGAGAAGTTGCTCTCGGAGGACATTCTGGTACCATTCTTTATTCATGGCTGTGTTTTTAGGCAAGACTGTGAGAGAGCCTATTCCCTTGGCTGAGAAGCAACCCCACACATGAATGGTTTCAGGATGCTTTACAGTTGGCATGAGACAAGACTGGTGGTAGCGCTCACCTCGTCTTCTCCGAATAAGCTGTTTTCCAGATGTCCCAAACAATCGAAAAGGGGATTCATCAGAGAAAATGACTTTACCCCAGTCCTCAGCAGTCCACTCCCTGTACCTTTTGCAGAATATCAGTCTGTCCCTGATGTTTTTTCTGGAGAGAAGTGGCTTCTTTGCTGCCCTCCTTGAGACCAGGCCTTGCTCCAAGAGTCTCCGCCTCACAGTGCGTGCAGATGCACTCACACCTGCCTGCTGCCATTCCTGAGCAAGCTCTGCACTGCTGGTAGCCCGATCCCGCAGCTGAAACACTTTTAAGAGACGGTCCTGGCGCTTGCTGGTCTTTCTTGGGCGCCCTGGAGCCTTTTTGGCAACAATGGAACCTCTCTCCTTGAAGTTCTTGATGATGCGATAGATTGTTGACTGAGGTGCAATCTTTCTAGCTGCGATACTCTTCCCTGTTAGGCCATTTTTGTGCAGTGCAATGATGACTGCACGTGTTTCTTTAGAGATAACCATGGTTAACAGAAGAGAAACAATGATGCCAAGCACCAGCCTCCTTTTAAAGTGTCCAGTGGTGTCATTCTTACTTAATCATGACAGACTGATCTCCAGCCCTGTCCTCATCAACACCCACACCTGTGTTAATGGAGTAATCACTGAAACGATGTTAGCTGGTCCTTTTAAGGCAGGGCTGCAATGATGTTGAAATGTGTTTTGGGGATAAAGTTCATTTTCTAGGCAAATATTGACTTTGCAAGTAATTGCTGTTAAGCTGATCACTCTTTATAACATTCTGGAGTATATGCAAATTGCCATTATAAAAACTGAAGCAGTAGACTTTGTAAAAATTAATATTTGTATCATTCTCAAAACTTTTGGCCATGACTGTAGATCCTTAACCTCTTTAGGCAGAATGGTAATAATAGCCTATAATGCTTGTTTAGGGAGAGGTGAACCCTGGAATAGTGCTGTGCTCCATCTCGTAAGGTGTGGGACCAGGGTTGACATACATTTTTTATAGTAAGCTGGGAGTCCATCAGGCCCAGGGCTCTTGCCCCATAAAGAGGGATTTAAGGAGGTTAATAATTTCCTCCAAGGTAATCGGGGACCGTAAAGTATCGCAATCTGCAGTAGATAGTTAAGGTAGATTGAGTGTTTTCAAGACAGTGCGTCTTTATGAGGCCTTTGTGTCTTGTCACTGTTATTCCCATCTAGATTATAAAGGGAAGAATAAAAGTCCCTAAGGCTACTTTCACACTAGCGTTATGAAATTCCGGTATTGAGCTTCGTCATAGGGGCTCAATACCGGAATAAAACGCTTCAGTTTTGTCCCCATTCATTGTCAATGGGGTCAAAACTGAACTGAAGACAACTGAATGCTCCTGAAAGCATTCCGTTCCGTCTTTAGACCGGAGAGCAAACCTCAACATGCTGCGGTTTGCTCTCCGGTCCAGGCATCCGCACCAAGACGGATCCGTCGTGACCCCCAATGAAAGTCAATGGGGACGGATCCGTTTGGTGTGACACAATGGTGAACGGATCCGTCCTCCATTGACTTTCAATGGAGTTCATGACGGATCCGTCATCTGCACACATACACACAATACACACATAGACATACACATAAACATACACAGACATATAGTTTATGTAGAAGACGTTATACAGAGACTGGCACTGCGCTATAGTCTTGGAACAAGCCTTCCACCACGCACTGAGCAGGGCATCCGCGTCCCCACATGTGAGTTTTCTATAATAAAGCTGCAAAAAGAAGCCTGGTGAGTGCCGCATTCATTTCTATTTCTTCTGGATTGAAAGATACACAGACATATACACATACAAATACACATACATACTTACATGCACCCCAGCAGGTCTCCAGAGCGCAGGAGGAACAGGACGGCGCGCACAGATGACGATTCCACCAGGCGCCCAGCAGAGGGCGCTGTGGGGAATCGTCATCTGTGCGCGCCGTCCTGCTCCTCCGGCGCTCTGGAGACCTGCCGGGAGCATGTAAGTATGTATGTGTATTTGTCTGTGTATATGTGTGTGTGTCTTTATGTACTGTGTGACGTGTGGGGCCGGAGCGCGGTTCCGGCTCCACACATGTCCCTGCGGCAGTCCGGATCCGGCAGCACCCTTCACCTGCCGGATCCGGACTGCCGCTAGTGTGAAAGTAGCCTAAAGGCCTTAGCAATATCTTTAGCTATGGAGACCTTGCCTTTTCCTTCCACTGATAAGGAGTTTACATATGTCAAATCCCTCCTCTTTTTAATTAAATAGGACATCTTTCGATTACCTTTGTCTCCATGTGCGTAATACACCATGTTTCAAATTATTATGCAAATGATATTTATCTCTGATTTTCCTAAATGGTCGGTGCAAATGACAGTCAGTATACTAAAAGTCATCACCCGAGTATACATCAAATTTTATTAAACAAACCTCCCAATGATAACAGTATATTCTTCAAAAATTAAAAAAACTCAAAATGCACTTTTCCAAATTATTATGCACAGTAGAGTTTCTAAACATTTTATATGTTTTTAAGAACTGAAAATGCTCATTTGTGGAATTTGCAGCATTAGGTCACATTCACTGAAATAAAAAGCTATTTAAATCCAAAACATCCTAACAGGCCAAGTTACATGTTAACACAGGAACCCTTCTTTGATATCACCTTCACAATTCTTGCATCCATTGAACTTGTGAGTTTTTGGAGAGTTTCTGCTTGAATTTCTTTGCATGATGTCAGAATAGCCTCCCAGAGCTGCTGTTTTGATGTGAACTGCCTCCCACCCTCATAGATGTTTTGCTTGATGATACTCTAAAGGTTCTCTATAGTGTTGAGGTCAGAGGAAGATGGTGGCCACACCATGAGTTTATCTCCTTTTATGCCCATAGCAGCCAATGACACAGAGGTATTCTTTGCAGCATGAGATGGTGCATTGTCATGCATGAAGATGATTTTGCTCCTGAAGGCACGTTTCTGCTTTTTGTACCATGGAAGAAAGTCGTCTGTCAGAAACTCTATATACTTTGCAGAGGTCATTTTCACACCTTCAGGAACCCTAAAGGGGCCTACCAGTTCTCTCCCCATGATTCTGTCCCAAAACATGACTCCTCCACCTCCTTGCTGACGTCGCAGCCTTGTTGGGACATGGTGGCCATCCACCAACCATCCACTACTCCATCCATCTGGACCATCCAGGGTTGCACGACACTCATCAGTAAACAAGGCTGTTTGAAAATTAGTCTTCATGTATGTCTGGGCCCACTGTAACCGTTTCAGCTTGTGAGCACTGGTTAGGGGTGGCCGAATAGTAGGTTTATGCACCACAGCAAGCCTTTGAAGGATCCTACACCTTGAGGTTTGAGGGATTCCAGAGGCATCAGCAGCTTCAAATATCTGTTTGCTGGTTTGTAATGGCTTTTTAGCAGCTGCTCTCTTAATCCGATGAACTTGCCTGGCAGAAACCTTCCTCATTCTGCCTTTATCAGCACGAACACGTCTGTGCTCTGAATCAGCCACAAATCTCTTCACAGTATGATGATCACGCTTAAGTTTTCGTGAAATATCTAATGTTTTCATCCCTTGTCCAAGGCATTGCACTATTTGATGCTTTTCGGCAGCAGAGGGATCCTTTTTCTTTCCCATTTTACTTGAAAACAGTGGCCTGCTTAATATTGTGGAACATCCAGTTTTGCTTTAATTGGGCTCACCTGGCAAACTAATTATCACAGGTATCTGAGATTGATTTCAGTGATCCAAAGAGCCCTGAGACACAATACCATCAATGAGTTTCATTAAAAAAAAAAAAAATTTAATCTTTATGACACTTAAATCCAATTTGCATAATAATTTGGGACATGGTGTACTAAAATTTGGCATATTGGTATATCTTAGCATATTGAATATTAAGGTGGTCCTTAAATTGTTGACGCAATTTAACTAAGCTGTCATGTGTCAACTTAGCTTTTGATCTCTTATGCAGCCTTTCCAAAGCAGCTATTTGTGAGACTGAGTGTGTTTCTGCCGCTCTCTCTTGATTCTGCTACCCAAAGCAATAAACTCCCCCCTTACTACTGCTTTATGAATTTCCCTGATTATAGTAGGTGACACATCAGGGGTAGCATTTCCTTTGAAGAAAAGAAACAGCTTGTTTTGAATGGCTTTGAAATCAGATTCTCTATCCAATAATGTCTCATTCAACGGCCAGGTCCACTGCCTGTCTGGGAGGCTAGAGAACAGGAGTGAGACCGATACATCTGAATGGTCTGAGATTGTCGTTGGGCCTATGTCCGTCCCCTGCACCATGTCCACATGATGTTTTGAAATAAAAACATAATCGATACGATGAAAGGTATTATGTACTGCAGAAAAGTATGTGTAGTCCTTTGAAGATGGATTCTGGATTCTCCATATATTCAATAATCTAGAATCCTGAAAGGCCTTGGGTAAACGACCCAGAGATTTTTGCAAGAGGCCAGTGGAGGAATCTAGCACTGGATGTAGAGCCACATTAATGTTGCCTCCAAAGATGCCGATTCCTTCTGCAAATACATTAAATGTATGCAATGTGCTAATCAGCCAAGAGACTTGCTTTTTGTTTGGTGTGTATATGTTTGCTAGTGAAATTTTTAATGGGCCTATTGTCCCTTTAACAAAAATTAAGACCCTCCAGGTCAACACAAGACTCCTGTGCGAATGGAACAAACTTTGCTATGGTAATACTTATGCCGCTAGAGGCGCTGCTATATGTGTTATGCTACCAATTGTTGAAAAGAGTGCTTGGCAGCTTGGGAACATGATCTGTTTTAAAGTGCATCTCCTGCAGGAAACAGATGCTTGTCTTGGTCCTCAGTAACATGGTTAACACAGTTTTTGCGGGGTGTTCATACCCCTCACCTTAAATGTTGTTACCTTAAAACTGGCCATGACTTAGAAGGGTATAGGCACTAAGAACAGCAACAGGAACAAGAAATAAGTTTCTCCGCAGAAAAATATATCGAAGGGGAAAAGGAAATGAATAGCATAGTATAGATATCACTAGTAGGCACATGAAGCTCTCATTTCCCTAAACCCTCCATGAAATGAGGGAGGAGATAGTATGACTCAAGGTCATTATCCTGAACTGTGTCTCCTCACTCATGTTCCAAAAATACATTAATACAACTATGAACTTGAATAATTAACTTGCTCTAGCACACAAATAGTTACAGATGAACGACATGGTGTACATGAACTTTCAAAAACTTTCCTTAAGATCTCTCTTCAAGTAGAACACAGGGCCACAAGGCCCAAGTAACTGAGACAACCCCGTCTGAATAGGGGCTCTACCTGGATCCCATTGCTCCCATTCTATGGTAGTGTCACTCACCACCTTGAGATTACTGCCCTCAAAGTCCCCATGTTCAGTCCAGGTGATGGTCGGACGTTGCTTTGTTTCTCCTGTTCTTCTGACTGGGAACTGTATGCCACTTCTCCTGTTCCGGCAGAGCTGGCCTTTTTTCTCCAGAGGTGGGTAGCGCGAGCCACGATGGTATGTCCATGGGTTCCACATTCAAGAAGTTCCATACCGGAGGCAGATCTGCCAGGGTCTTGACCACTCTTCTTTGGCCTTCCACCATAAATGTAATCCCGAATGGGAATAGCCATTTATACATCATCTTGCGGTGCTTCATTAGCTTCGTGAGTGGTCGCAGCACATGCCTTTTGGCTAGTGTAGAGGGCGCCAGATCTTGGAAGAACAGAACCTATGCCCTCTCCAGCTCCTTCCATTCTCTTGCAGCAGTAAGTATGGCAGCAGTAACGACATAGCTTAATAAGCCACAAATTACATCTCTGGGGGGTTCCCCCTGTTTGGGTGGAGGTCTGAGCGCTCTATGATCCATTGTTATTACCGTGATCTTGGCCCAGTAGTAGAGAGAAGAGGGACAGCGTGCAGGTCTTCTCCCTGCCCCTCAGGTAGGCCCTTTATGCGCACATTTTTCCGATGACTTCTATTTTCCTGGTCCTCTATTAACATGTGTGCCAGATTCAAGGACTCACTTTGCGAATTTTCTAATTCAGGTGCCCCAAGTTCAGTTCATAATAGAAAACTCTATGGCACACCCAAAAAGATTGCAAGAAGTTATGTTTTTTAATTAATTTTTCGTAATAAGACAGACAGTTAGCGTCCAATAGTTTCATCCAGAGGTATCATGATACATAGAAAGACCAAACAATTGTCCCAACGTTTCGGTCTTGTTGCGACCTTTTTCAAGGGATCTGTAGAGAATATATATGGTAAATATAAACAAATATTCCAAGACTATTGGAGCGGTTTGTTGGGAAACTATATACATAAATGCAGATATATATTCAATGCACAACCAATATGGAATCAGAGGATAAATTTAGTTCAATATATTCAAGTCATCATGGTCGGAAGAGAATTGTCAGAATAATAACCCAAAAGCAGGTATATCAAAACAATGTCCCAGGTTTAGAATAAGATTTAGATGCATAGGGAGATAAATGGGTGGTGATAAAGAGATGGCTCAAAGATAAACATGGCTAATTATAGGCAAAATAAGAGCTGAAGTAAGTAAACTTAGATCTACAATGCCTTGCGAAAGTATTTGGCCCCCTGGAACTTTTCAATCTTTTGCCAGATTTCAGGCTTCAAACAAAAAGATATAACATTTTAAATTTTTGGTGAAGAATCAACAACAAGTGGGTCACAATTGTGAAGTGAAACAAAATTTATTGGATCATTTAAACTTTTTTTGTAATAATAAAACTGAAAAGTGGGGTGTGCAAAATTATTCGGCCCTTTTACTTTCAGTTCAGAAAACTCACTCCAGAAGTTCATTGAGGATCTCTGAATGATCCAATGTTGTCCTAAATGACTGATGAAGATAAATATAATCCACCTGTGTGTAATCAAGTCTCCGTATAAATGCACCTGCTCTGTGATAGTCTCACGGTTCTGTTTAAAGCACAGAGAGCATTATGAAGACCAAGGAACACACCAGGCGGGTCCGTGATACTGTTGTGGAGAGGTTTAAAGCTGGATTTGAATACCAAAAGATTTGCCAAGCTTTAAACATCCCAAGGAGCACTGTGCAAGCGATCATATTGAAATGGAAGGAGTATCAGACCACTGCAAATCTACCAAGACCCGGCCGTCCCTCTAAACTTTCATC
Source organism: Rhinella marina (assembly GCA_900303285.1). Classification (NCBI taxonomy): domain Eukaryota; kingdom Metazoa; phylum Chordata; class Amphibia; order Anura; family Bufonidae; genus Rhinella; species Rhinella marina. Next base: position 13,988 of record ONZH01019342.1, on the reverse strand, counting down.
TCAAACAAGGAGAAGACTGATCAGAGATGCAGCCAAGAGGCCCATGATCACTCTGGATGAACTGTAGAGATCTACAGCTGAGGTGGGAGAGTCTGTCCATAGGACAACAATCAGTCGAACACTTCACAAATCTGGCCTTTATGGAAGAGTGGCAAGAAGAAAGCCATTTCTCAAAGATATCCATAAAAAGTCTTGTTTACAGTTTGCCACAAGCCAGCTGGGAGACACACCAAACATGTGGAGAAGGTGCTCTGGTCAGATGAAACCAAAATCCAACTTTTTGGAAACAATGCAAAACAATATGTTTGGCGTAAAAGCAACACAGCTCATCACCCTGAACACACCATCCCCACTGTCAAACATGGTGGTGGCAGCATCATGGTTTGGGCCTGCTTTTCATCAGCAGGGACAGGGAAGATGCTTAAAATTGATAGGAAGATGGATGGAGCCAAATACAGGACCATTCTGGATGAAAACTTGTTGAAGTCTGCAAAAGACCTGAGACTAGGACGGAGATTTATCTTCCAACAAGACAATGATCCCAAACGTAAAGCAAAATCTACAATGGAATGGTTCAAAAATAAACGTATCCAGGTCTTAGAATGGCCAAATCAAAGTCCAGACCTGAATCCAATTGAGAATATGTGGAAAGAGCTGAAAACTGCTGTTCACAAACGCTCTCCATCCAACCTCAAAGAGCTCGAGCTGTTTTGCAAGGAAGAATGCGCAAGAATTTCAGTCTGTAGATGTGCAAAAATGATAGAGACATACCCCAAGTGGCTTGCAGCTGTAATCGCAGCAAAAGGTGGTGCAACAATGTATTAATGCAAGGGGGCCAAATAATTTTGCACGCCCCACTTTTCAGTTTTATTATTACAAAAAAAGTTTAAATGATCCAATAAATTTCGTTCCACTTCACAATTGTGATCGACTTGTTGATTCTTCACCAAAAATTTTAAATGTTATATCTTTTTGTTTGAAGCCTGAAATGTGGCAAAAGGTTGAAAAGTTCCAGGGGGCAAGGCACTGTATATATATATTTTTTTTTGGGGGGGGGGGGGTGTTTATTAATAGGAAAAAAATGTATGTCTAAATTGCCGTTCAGTAGTGAAGTTACATTGTACTACAGCAATTTACGGGGTATATTAATAGGAAATATGACTGTCATGTTAGCCATTTATAGTTCACGGAGGCAGCGGTAGCAGGCAGTCATTGCAGAGTGTTGGGGGGAAAATGCCATACTCGGCGGTGTGGCAATTTTTTGTTAAGCCACCGGTGGAGGTGAACATGGCCATTTGCCGAATTTGTGGTCAAAAGGTGAAGCATGGCCAGGGTGCCAATGTTGGTGCCAATGCAGCATTACCATAAAGTGGCCTGGGAGAACCGTGGCTCTGATGTGGTGGTCCAGCTTGTCACAGCAATCACTGTATCACCCAGTAGCATGCACGCAATTTCATGCAGTCAAGGCTCCACCACCTCAGCCAAGGGAGCTGTCTGTCCTTCCCATCATCTGCTGGTCCTGATGCTCCTTGTCTTCCTCCTTCTCATCAGTCATTTTGTCCGCAATTGATCACCGAAGTGATTGCCAAGAGACAACAGTATGCGTGCACTCATCCAACGGCGCAGAAGCTGAATGTGCTCCTGGCCAAGTTGTTGGTGCTGCAGCCCCTCCCTTTCCAAGTGGTGGACTCTGCACCTTTCAGAGAACTGATGGCTTGTGCCGAGCCAAGGTGGAGAGTCCCAAACCCTTATTTCTTTGCGAAAAAGGCAGTACTAGCCTTGCACACAAATGAAGAACAGAAGGTGGGCCAGTCCTTGAGCCTGTCGGTGTTTGCCAAAGTGCACGGCGCCTACCTGTGGAGCTCTGACTATGGTCAAGGACAATACATTTCCTTTATGGCCCACTAGGTAAATAAGGTTCCTGCCCAGCCACACCAGCAACTTGACCAGGTGACGCTGCTTCTGCCTATACATTCTCATGCCGTTGGTCCTGCGACAATGTCCACCTGTGCCTCCTCAGCCTCCACTGCAGGGATAATTCACAGTGCTCCTCCAGCATACCACCTATGCAGGTGTCACGCTGTTCTGCACCTAGTTTGCCTGGGCAAAAGGAGTCAAACTGGGGAGGGTATTTATCAAGAAATCAAATCCTGGCTTTCTCCTGTCAACTCAAAATCAGAACCTTGGTGACCGACAACGGGAAGAACATGGTGTCGGCACTGTGTCAAGGAGGACTGAGCCATGTGTCCTGCATGGCGCACATGTTTAATCTGGTTTTAAAGCAGTTCCTGAAGTCTTCCACACATCTGCAAGACATCCTCAAAATGGCCAGATAACTTGGCATGCACTTCAGCCACTCGTACACCGCAAAGCACACCCTCCTTGAGCTGCTGCGGCAGAACAACGTCCCCCAAGATAGGCTGTTGGAATTCCACCCTCCATATGTTGGACCGATTATATGAACAGAGAAAGGCCATAAATGATTTCTCGATGATACAGGTGGACAGAGGTACTCCCATTCCGCCACTTTATTTGTCAGTTGCCAGGACAACAGGATGAACAACGTCATTCCACTGATTCATGTCCTGGAGAAGATACTGCTAAATCTGTCTGGCCTGGGTACATGAGCCCTGTGGGGGCTGAATTACAGGAGGAGGAGGACATTCGAGCACAAGCAATAAGTAGAGAAATAGGTGGTTTTTCTACACAGGTGACAGGAGAGGAGGAGCAGCCAGAGGAGCTACAGGGCGATGAGGAAGACAAGGCAGATGACCCAGACTCACCATGGCAGTATGCAGTGGAGATGGAGGCAGGGAGTCCCTCCGAGTGACTTGCGCAAATGGCTCGATGCATGCTCACTTGCTTGCGTAGTGACAGCCGTATTGTCACCATTCGGCAGAGGGATGACTACTGGCTCTCCACCATGTTAGACACTAGCTTCCAGTCCAAAATGGGGGCCACTGTTAGTTAGTCGGCCACTACCTATGTACGCCATCGTCCATCCTTACGAAGGTCTGATGGGGGGGGGGGCTTGCACTCACGTTCCACTGCCATGGCTTCTGGGGGGGGTCAGGAGCAGTACCAGCTCCATCAGCAGCAACTTGTCTAGAGTTGCTGATGAGCAGTTTTCTTCACCTGCCTACTGGGGTCTCCTCATGCTGCTGCCAGCTCACCACTATGTCAATGAGCATCTCTGTGGTCTCCTCATGCTGCTGCCACCTCAACACCCTGTCACTGGGCCACTCTCTGTGGTCTCACTGGGCCACTCTGTCACTAGGCCACTCTGTGATGTCCTTATGCTGCTGCCACCTCACCACTCTGTCACTAGGCCACTCTGTAGTCTCCTCATGCCACTGCCAGCTCATCACTTGGACACTCTGTGGTCTCCTCATGCTGCTGCCACCTCACCACTATGTCACTGGGCCGCTCTTTGGTCTCCTCACACTCCTGCCACCTCAGCACTCTGTCCCTGGGCCACTCTACGGTCCCCTCATGCTGCTACCGCCTCACCTCTGTCACTGGCCCACTCTTTGGTCTCCTCATGCTGCTGCCACCTCAACACTGTCATTGGGTCACTCTGTGGTCTCCTCGTTCTCCTGTCACCTCAGCACTCTGTCCCTGGGCCACTCTACGGTCCCCTCATGCTGCTACCACCTCACCACTATGTCACTGGCCCACTCTTTGGTCTCCTCATGCTGCTGCCACCTCAACACTGTCATTGGGTCACTCTGTGGTCTCCTCATGCTGCTGCCAGCTCACCACTTTGACACTGGGCTACTCTGTGGTCTCCTCATGCTGCTGTCACCTCAACACTCTGCCACTTCACCACTCTGTGGTCTCCTCATGCTGCCTCCACCTCAACACTCTGTCACTGGGTCACTCTGTGGTTTCCTCATGCTGCTGCCACCTAAATACTGTCATAGGGCCACTCTGTGGTCTCCTCATGCTACTGCCACCTCACCACTCTGTTGTCTCCTCATGCTGCTGCCACCTCAACACTCTGCCACTGTGCAACTCTGTGGTCTCCTCATGCTGCTGCTACCTCACCACTATTTCACTGGCCCACTCTGTGGACTTCTCGTGCTGTTCCCACCCTTCCCACTCCATGACGGGCCACTATTTAGCTTTTTTGGCCTGGTTGACATCATCATTTATTTGACCCTTCTTCTGCTCTGTCAGAAGGAAGGAAAAATGAGACGCATTGTCTATGTAGCAGCTGTAATGCCTGTATGACATAGTTCCTATTTTGCATCATGATTTGCTTATGATTTGAAAGCCAAAAGCAGGAGTGGATGCAAAACACAGAAGATATGCAAATATTCCATTCACATGTTATCTCTGTTTTGGATCCATGGTTTTTTTTTTTTTTTTTTTTTTTTTTTTTTACTTTAGCAATACTGATGGATTACTGACCAAATGCTGACCAAGTAAAGGCAGATGCTCAACAGACAGGATCCATTTTTTGGGGGTTATTGTTCTGACTGATGAGAGGAAGGGCAAAATAATCAGTAACGTCAACATAAACTTAGGGCTCATGCACACGAACGTGTGCTGTCAGTGCCCATGTTGTGGACCACAATTTCGGTCCACAATGCACGGGCACTGACTGTGGGTCCGCCGCATTCGGATCGCAGACCCATTCACTTGAATGAGGTCCGTGGTCGGCATCCAACGGTCTGCACCGCAAAAAAGTAGTGCATGCACTACTTATTGGCGGTGCGGAGGCGCGGCCAGAAACACCACGGAAGCACACCGTAGTGCTTCCGTGGTGCTCTGATCCGTGCCTCCTTTCCACATTTCCGTGATTGCGGACCCATTGTAGTGAATGGGTCCGCGATCCGTGTGCGGCCCGCAATACGGTAACGGGCCGGCACCGGCCGTGTACATGAGCCCTTATTGCTGACACCCTCTCCAGGGGATCTCTACTTGTATAAGCATTTAATAGAACACTACTTGTATAAGCATTTAATGGAACAGGTTCTGTAGAAATATATGTGGAATCAGTGAATCGTTGTAAAAGGAGTGTGCTCTTTCACGCTATAGTAGGATCTTGGGCCTCTGCATGGGTCTTTATACCTGGCCCTAATATTGACCTGTAAGGGCCAATTCACACAACCATCCGCAATTTTGCGAAATAGATGCGGCCCCATTGATTTCAATGGGCGGACAAGAATAGGCATTTTGTATGGGGTGCCGTCCATGTCTGTTCCGCAAATTGTGAAACTCACACTGGTTGGCATCCGTGGTTTTGCGGAACGGCCCCTTAGGCTGAGTTCACACTCGAGTTATTTGGTCAGTTTTGGCCCCATAACTGCCCAAATAAGTGAAGTGTGCAGTGATTCTAAGAATGATGCCTGTCATCTGCGTGTCATACTGACACACAGTATTGTTTTGCTACCATAGCAGACTCCCTATGCATGTTTCTGCAAGACACAGTGTTCTACACCACTTTACAGGCTCTCTGCCACCAGGAAATAGTTGTTTTTTAACGCGATTTGCCAGGAATAAATTCGGCTCAAATGGAATCTTTTTGGAAAATTGGGCGAACCGACCAAATAGAATTTTTGAAAATATAGCTCATCTCTAGTAATAGATGACATTGAAGTCAGTGGGAAGGAACAACAGCTTCCTTCTGATGACATTGATGAGCCCTGACTGCTGGAGAGGGGCAAGTGGGAGATGCAACGGTTGCTGCATCAGGCTGGCTGCCGCTGTTTTTCTGAAGCTGTGCACGGTTAGTGTGTTCCTCCCAGGTAGTCACCCGAGTAACAGACGGTGTATCCTTCCTGTGTTTGGCTGCAAATCTAGCACTGTTTCCACCCTGTTGTCTCATGGGCACGCTGCCACCCTTGCCCTCTGATTCCATGTGTGATCGGCTACTTCATCATCTACATCTGTTTGGTCATCATTTATGTCACCCTCACCTGTCTTTTGTGCATGTACCTGACCTCTCGCAACATGTGCTCCTACTCGACTGTAATCATCAGCCCGCAGCGGTCCTCTCCTCCAAGTCTAATCTGGTCTGTAATTGCTGACTGTCCTCACAAAGCTCATCCTCACTTAAAAGCGGAGCAGAGCTGGCGGCATACATTACTTGGTTTGACTTGAAGGAGCAGCAAAAGCAAGAGGCAGGTTCAGGACAGGTGAGGGCACAGAGGCAGTTCCTGGGCCATGCCAACTAAGTGTGGTGTCAAAGGAACCCACTGATTCCTGGCTGTGTGTATCTGTTGTCACTTAAGATGATTTTGAAGAGCGAGTCAACCATTACAGTGGATCTGGATTGTTAGTCCAAACACGACCGCTGGATGAAAGTGGCATCTCTGGCCAGTTTCTGCGACTTCTACTAGACCTCCTTGTTCTGCTGCTACTTGTTCCGGCTATAGCAACACTTTTGCCATTGCCTGTTCCTTTGGAGAGCCCGGGCAACTGTCTGTTGGTCATAGTGTATAGTAACTGTATGATTAATGTAACATTTTAACTATGAATGCTGCAGAAGTTGATGAAGATGCACGTGGCGATATATAGGGTGGGCCATTTATATGGATACACCTAAATAAAATGAGAATGGTTGGTGATATTACCTTCCTGTTTGTGGCACATTAGTATATGGGAGGGGGAAAACTTTTCAAGATGGGTGGTGACCATGGCAGCCATTTTGAAGTCGGCCATTTTGGATCCAACTTTAGTTTTTTCAATGGGAAGAGGGTTATGTGACACATCAAACTTATTGAGAATTTCACTAGAAAAACAATGGTGTGCTTGGTTTTAACGTAACTTTATTCTTTCATGAGTTATTTACAAGTTTTTATCCCATTTACAAGTGCTGCCCATTGTATTGGATTGCAATGCAACCCTCTTTTCCCACTCTTCACACACTGATAGCAACACCGCAGAAGAAATGCTAGCACAGGCTTCCAGTATCCGTAGTTTCAGGTGCTGACATCTCGTAAATTCGAAAAAGCCCCTTAAGGCACAGTAATATTCTTTCTTTTCACCTCACTGTATTAACACTTATTAAATCCAGTTTTATGCATAAAAATTCAATACTATAAAATATTATGTTATTTTATATGATGAAATAATAAAGATTTTTTATTATGTATAATTTTGATATTAATTAAAAATATGTTTTTGCTGCATTATTCAGCAAGATCAAGCCAGTTTTCACCATAATGACCAAGCCACATTTTGCAAATCTGACATGTTTCACTTTGTGGTAATAACTCTGGAACTCTTTTACTAATATAAGTGATTCTGTTTTCTCGTGACATATGATACGTCATGTTAGTGGTAAATTTGAGTCAATATGTTTCACCTTTATATATAAAAAAATTCCCAAATTTACAGAAAATTTGGAAAAAGTCACAATTTTTGAAATTTGAATGTCTCTGCTTTTAAAGCAGATTGTAATACCTCATAAAATAGTTGTTACTGTACGATGCGGGAGTATTTATTTATTTTGTTATGAAATTCACCTTAGGGGTTAGATCGTGTGATATTTTTATAGAGCAGGTTTTTACGGACGCGGCGATACCTAATATGTCTACTTTTTTATGTATTTCAGTTTTACACAATAAAAGCATTTTTGAATTTAAAAAAAATCATGTTTTATCATTTCCATTTCTGAAAGCCATACTTTTTTTCTTTTTTTTTGTGATTGTCTTATGTAGGGGCTTATTTTTTTGCATGAAGAGATGACAGTTTGATTACAGTGCCTTGCGAAAGTATTCGGCCCCCTGGAACTTTTCAACCTTTTGCCACATTTCAGGCTTCAAACAAAAAGATATAACATTTTAAATTTTTGGTGAAGAATCAACAACAAGTGGGTCACAATTGTGAAGTGGAACGAAATTTATTGGATCATTTAAACTTTTTTTGTAATATTAACCCTTTCACGACCGGAGCTTTTTTCGGTTCTGCATTTTCGTTTTGCGCTCCCTGCCTTCAAACAGCCATAACTCTTTTATTTTTCTGTTCACATAGCTGTATGAGGGCTTGTTTTTTGCGGGACAAGTTGTACTTTCCAACGCCACCATTTAATATTGCATACAGTGTAGTGGGAAGCGGGAAAAAAATTCCAAACCGGGTGAAATTGCAAAGAAAACGCTATTCCGCTACAGTTCTACGGGTTTCTTATTTACAGCGTTCGATGTGCATTAAAACTGATCCGTTACTTTCATTCTACTGGTCAGTACGAATCCGGCAATACCTAATATGTATAGTTTTTCCTGCGTTTTCATAGTGATAACATAATTAGAAAGTTGCCCTTTTTTTTTTTTTTTTTTTCCTTGTCAAATCTTGACCCCTATAACTTTTTGGTATTTATGTGTACAGAGCTGTATGGGGGCTCATTTTTTGCGGGACGATCTGAAGTTTTTATTGATACCATTCTGGGGTGTGTATGACTTTTTGATCACTTTTTATTTAATTTTTTTTAGAAAAAAAAAGCGACAAAAAACGGCAAATCGCCATTTGGACGCTTTTTTCCGCCACACAATTCGCCGTATTGGAATTTTTTTTTTTATATTTTAAAAGTACAGGCGTTTTCGGTCACGGTGATACCCATGATGTCTATATTTATTGTTATTTAGGTATTTATTTTTTACTTATACGGAAAGGGGGGTGATTTGAACTTTTACATCTTTTTTATTTTTTATATATTTTTTAACATTTTTTTTTAATTTTTTTTTACTATTAGAAAGCTCAAATATGGGCTTATAAATTGTGGCTTTTTTTTTTTTTCTTTATGAGCAATTCTGGGTTTTATAGGCTCAGAAAACCATCAATTGCTCATTTCTTATCCTGGCCTGCCATCTAGTGGCCAGAATAAGAATTGCAGTTTGAAAACTGTAATCCTCACCAGCGAGGATTACAGTTTTCATATGGTGTACAGACACCCCGATTGGTCACACGGGGTGTCTGTAAACCACCCGGAAGCGAACGCTTCCGGGTTTAGCCGCAACTAGATGCCGTGATCACGTGTGATCACGGCATCTAGTCAATCCGGAAGACGCCGCCGATGTGGTAGGTAGCGGCAAGTCTCTGCTGTTAGAAACAGCAGAGACTTGCCGGCCATGACGCCCGCCGCACCCGCGAGCGGGCGCCATGTGCCCGCATCGCCCCAGCGCCGTACATGTACGGCGCTGGTCGCGAAGGGGTTAAAACTGAAAAGTGGGGCGTGCAAAATTATTCGGCCCATTTACTTTCAGTTCAGAAAACTCACTCCAGAAGTTCATTGAGGATCTCTGAATTATCCAATGTTGTCCTAAATGACTGATGAAGATAAATAGAATCCACCTGTGTGTAATCAAGTCTCCGTATAAATGCACCTGCTCTGTGGGTTCTGTTTAACCCCTTCGCGCCCAGAGCTTTTTTCGGTTCTGCATTTTCGTTTTGCGCTCCCTGCCTTCAAACAGCCATAACTCTTTTATTTTTCTGTTCACATAGCTGTATGAGGGCTTGTTTTTTGCGGGACAAGTTGTACTTTCCAACGCCACCATTTAATATTGCATACGGTGTAGTGGGAAGCGGGAAAAAAATTCCAAACCGGGTGAAATTGCAAAGAAAACGCTATTCCGCTACAGTTCTACTGATCCGTTACTTTCATTCTACTGGTCAGTACGAATCTGGCAATACCTAATATGTATAGTTTTTCCTGCGTTTTCATAGTGATAAAATAATTAGAAAGTTGCCCTTTTTTTTTTTTTTTTTCCTTGTCAAATCTTGACCCCTATAACTTTTTGGTATTTATGTACAGAGCTGTATGGGGGCTCATTTTTTGCGGGACGATCTGCAGTTTTTATTGATACCATTCTGGGGTGTGTATGACTTTTTGATCACTTTTTATTTAATTTTTTTTAGAAAAAAAAAGCGACAAAAAACGGCAAATCGCCATTTGGACGCTTTTTTCCGCCACACAATTCGCCGTATTGGAATTTTTTTTTTATATTTTAAAAGTACGGGCGTTTTCGGTCACGGTGATACCCATGATGTCTATATTTATTGTTATTTAGGTATTTATTTTTTACTTATACGGAAAGGGGGGTGATTTGAACTTTTACATCTTTTTTATTTTTTATATATTTTTTAACATTTTTTTAAATTTTTTTTTACTATTAGAAAGCTCAAATATGGGCTTATAAATTGTGGCTTTTTTTTTTTTTCTTTATGAGCAATTCTGGGTTTTATAGACTCAGAAATCCATCAATTGCTCATTTCTTATCCTGGCCTGCCATCTAGTGGCCAGAATAAGAATTGCACTTTGAAAACTGTAATCCTCACCAGCGAGGATTACAGTTTTCATATGGTGTACAGACACCCCGATTGGCCACACGTTCGCTTCCGGGTTTAGACGCAACTAGATGCCGTGATCACGTGTGATCACGGCATCTAGTCACCCCGGAAGACGCCGCCGATGGCGGTAAGTAGCGGCAAGTCTCTGCTGTTAGAAACAGCAGAGACTTGCCGGCCATGACGCCCGCCGCACCTGCGAGCGGGCGCCATGTGCCCGCATCGCCCCAGCGCCGTACATGTACGGCGCTGGTCGCGAAGGGGTTAAAGCACAGAGAGCATCATGAAGACCAAGGAACACACCAGGCTTGGATTGATTGTTGTCCTATGGACAGACTCTCCCACCTCAGCTGTAGATCTCTGCAGTTCATCCAGAGTGATCATGGGTCTCTTGGCTGCATCTCTGATCAGTCTTCTCCTTGTTTGAGATGAAAGTTTAGAGGGACGGCCGGGTCTTGGTAGATTTGCAGTGGTCTGATACTCCTTCCATTTCAATATGATCATCCGTGATACTGTTGTGGAGACGTTTAACCCCTTCAGCCCCGGGCCTGTTTTCACCTTCATGCCCAGGCCATTTTTTGCAAATCTGACGTGTCACTTTATGTGGTAATAACTTTGGAACGCTTTTACTTATCCAGGCCATTCTGAGATTGTTTTCTCGTGACATATTGTACTTCATGACAGTAGTAAATTTGAGTCAATATATTTCACCCTTATTTATGAAAAAATACCAAATTTACCAAAAATTTGGAAAAATTTCCAAATTTCAATTTCTCTACTTTCAAAATACACAGTAATACCTCCAAAAATAGTTATTATTTTACATTCCCCATATGTCTACTTTATGTTGGCATCATTTTGTAAATGTCATTTTACTTTTTTAGGACGTTATAAGGCTTCAAAGATTTGAATCAAATCTTAAATTTTTTATAAGATTTCCAAAACCCATTTTTTTTAATGACCAGTTCAGATATAAGGTTACTTTGTGGGGCTTATATAGTGGAAACTCCCCATAAATCACCCCATTTTAGAAACTACACCCCTCAAGCTATTCAAAACTGATTTTACTAACTTTATTAACCCTTTATGTGTTCCATGAGAATTGATGGAATATTGGAATGAAATTTCAAAATTCCATTTTTTTAGCAGATTTTAAGTTTTAATCCAATTTCCATGAAACACATCAAGGGTTAACAACAAAAAAAACCACAAACTCTATTACCCCAATTCTGTAGTTTACAGAAACACCCCATATGTGCCCATAGCCCAATGTACTGGCGCACAGCAGGCTTCACAGTGGAAGGAGCACCATATGGATTTTGGAGAGCAAAATTAGCTGGAATAATAATTAAGAGCTATGTCGCATATGAAGACCCCCTGAGCTGGCCCTACAGTGGAAACCCCCCAAAAGTGACCCCATTTTGGAAAGAGCACCCCTTAAGGAATCTTTCAAGGGGTGTGGTGAGCCCTTTGAGCTCAATGGGTTTTACCAGAATTAGGATTCACGCGGAAGTGAAAATGAAAAATTGCAATTTTTTGACAAAAAAGTTGCTATACACCCACATTTTTCACATTCACAAAGGGTAACAGAACAAAATGCACCCCACATTTTGATCACCATTTCCCCCCGAACACGGCAACACCCCATATGTGCTCGTAGCTCAATGTACTGGCGCACAGCAGGCTTCACAGTGGAAGGAGCACCATATGGCTTTTGGAGAGCAAAATTAGCTGGAATAATAATTAAGAGCTATGTCGCATATGAAGACCCCCTGAGCTGGCCCTACAGTGGAAACCCCCCAAAAGTGACCCCATTTTGGAAAGAGCACCCCTTAAGGAATCTTTCAAGGGGTGTGGTGAGCCCTTTGAGCTCAATGGGTTTTACCAGAATTAGGATTCACGCGGAAGTGAAAATGAAAAATTGCAATTTTTTGACAAAAAAGTTGCTATACACCCACATTTTTCACATTCACAAAGGGTAACGGGACAAAATGCACCCCACATTTTGATCACCATTTCCCCCCGAACACGGCAACACCCCATATGTGCTCGTAGCCCAATGTACTGGCGCACAGCAGGCTTCACAGTGGAAGGAGCACCATATTGCTTTTGGAGAGCAAAATTAGCTGGAATAATAATTGGGAGCTATGTCGTACATGAAGACCCCCTGAGCTGGCCCTACAGTGGAAACCCCCCAAAAGTGACCCCATTTTGGAAAGAGAACCCCCGTACAAACATTTTAAGTGGTAGAAAGGGTACTTTTTAGCAAACTGGAGTCTCACAGAAGGCAGAAATGCAAGTAACAGCATTTCAAAGCACAGATTTGTGAAAATGAAAAATGACAAGCAGACCCCAATTTTTCACATTTACAAGGGGTTAAAGGAGAAAATGCACCCCAATACATGTTCCCCATTTCCCCCCATTAAAACAACACCCCATTTGTGCTGGTAACCCGCTGTATGGGCGCATAGTATTCCCCTAGAGGCAAACAGCAAAATATGTATTTTGCAGATCAGAATTAACAGACATGGTATTTTTAGGGCCATGTCTCATTTAAAAATTTCCTGAGGTCCCCAGAAATTAAAAACCACAAGAAATGGCCCCATTTTGGAAAGAGCACCCCTGTACGGACATTTTAAGTGGTAGAAAGGGTACTTTTTAGCAAACTGGAGTCTCACAGAAGGCAGAAATGCAAGTAACAGCATTTCAAAGCACAGATTTGTGAAAATGAAAAATTACAAGCAGACCCCAATTTTTCACATTCACAAGGGGTTAAAGGAGAAAATGCACCCCAATACATGTTCCCCTTTTTTCCCATTAAAACAACACCCCATTTGTGCTGGTAGCCCGCTGGGGAGCACCCCCGTACGAACATTTTAAGTGGTAGAAAGGGTACTTTTTACTAAACAGGTGTCTCAAAGAAGGCAGAAACACTTGTAAGAGCATTTCAAAGCACAGATTTGTAAAAATGAAAAATGACAAGCAGACCCCAATTTTTCACATTCACAAGGGGTTAAAGGAGAAAATGCACCCCAATACATGTTCCCCATTTTTCCCCCATTAAAACAACACCCCATTTGTGCTGGTAGCCCGCTGTATGGGCGCACAGCAGGCCATCAGAGGCAAACAGCAATATATGTTTTTTTTTAGGCCAGAATTAACAGACATGTCTCATTTAAATCACTCCTGAGGTCCCCAGAAATTTAAAAAACCCACAAGTCACCCCATTTTGGAAAGAGCACCCCCGTACGAACATTTTAAGTGGTAGAAAGCGTACTTTTTACTAAACTGGGATCTCACAGAAGGCAGAAATGCAAGTAACAGCATTTCAAAGCACAGATTTGTGAAAATGAAAAATTACAAGCAGACCCCAATTTTTCACATTCACAAGGGGTTAAAGGAGAAAATGCACCCAATGCATGTTCCCCAATTTTCCCCATTAAAACAACACCCCATTTGTGCTGGTAGCCCGCTGTATGGGCGCACAGCAGGCCACCAGAGGCAAACTGCAAAATGTGGTTTTTGCAGGCTGAATTTAACAGATATGGTTTTTTTAGGGCCATGTCTCATTTAAAAATTTCCTGAGGTCCCCAACAACGAAAAACCCCAAGAAGTGACCCCATTTTGTAAAGAGCACCCCTGTACGGACATTTTAAGTGGGGTACTTTTTCACAAACTGGGGTCTAATAGAAAAGAAT
>ONZH01019341.1:0-30128 GCA_900303285.1 Rhinella marina | reverse complement strand
TACCTTGGGACTATATAAGATGGCAACTGGTGGTTCACGTTGCCCTGTTATTAGTTCTTTCTGGTGCAGAGCTTTGCGATTAGTCCCTTAGATTTACCCGTTACTACGACCACTTGCTTTTGACTTTTGACCTCGACTTTGCCTCTTCCTCTTGTTTTGACGTTCCCTCCAGGTTTTGACTCGGCTTGATTGACTATTCTGTTATTGTGTTTGTCTGGTTTGGTGTTTGTACGTCTTGTTTTTCCCTCCCCTGTCGTTCACGTATACAGTATAGGAACATCTGTGGGACCACCTCAATCGTTGTGTTCGCTCTATCTTGATCCTACCCCAGAACCCCCCAGCAGCTGAAGGATGCACTCCAGTCAGCATGGCTCCAGATACCTGTGACAACCTACCAGGCAGGGGCGTAGCTATAGAGGGTGCAGAGGTAGCAGTCGCTACCCGGGCCCAGGAGCCTCAGGGGGCCCAAAGACCCTTGTGCCGCATAAGAAGACACACAGAGCACTAAGGGGAGGGGGGCCCAAGCTGAACTATTGCACCAGGGCCCATGAGTCTTTAGCTATGTCCCTGCTACCAGGACCTTATTGTGTCACTCCCAGCCTGTCTAGCTGCTGTCTATGCCGCACACAATGGTTACTCTGGATATTAGCTGCTGGTCATAATAATGTGACTACTATATTCTGCAGCGCTTTACAGACATTAGCATCAAGCTGTCCCCAATGGTGTGCTCACAATCTAAGTTCCCTATCAGTATGTCTTTGGAATGTGGGAGGAAACCCACGTAAAGGGGAGAACATACAAACTCCTAGGACCCCAGCGCTGCAAGGCACCAGTGCTAACCACTGAGCCACCGTGTTGCCCATATTATCAGCCACTTGTGCCAAGAAACATTATATCAGATACGGACCATGTCTATCTGGATCTGCGTGTGGAATTTGTTTTAGTTTTTGCTTGGGTTTAATCTTGTCATATTTGAGAAATCTGCCATAATAAAAGAAAGATCGGTGCCTAAATGCATTCTGTGCTGTTGCCCCTCGCTTGACTTGTCCCATCTATTCACAGATCTTTATAGAGATCAGTTTTGTTGTAGAATAAATAGCAATGTCGTCCATAATGACAGTCTAACCAGATCAACTATGAACAGTCATTCATCTCTCCACCATCCAAAATCACTCATCTATGTCAGCTTTAACAGTTGCAGAACTACTATGAGCTCACTGCAGGCAGGTCTGATCATCTGCAACTGGAAGGAAGCTAAATGTTATCATCAAGCTACAGACTACAGAAAATCAGTGCAGGAAAAAGAAAGGAGATTCAGCTTGTCAAGAAGAAACATGTTTGCTGCATCTGTTTTATACCTAAGCTTTTCAACATACTCAGATGTAGTAATAAGTACCCAGATGTAGTGGATGGTAGGCATGGTAAAGGGGCGTCCACCCACTGAGAATTAAAAATAGTTCCCAAGTGCTGTGAGAAAGTCAGACACTATTCCAAATCAAGTGACTCAGGGTAAGACCATGAAAAGTTGGTCGATATACCTATGAGTCACAACCTTCCAGTCCATGGAGGTATAGCAACGCTCCATGTAGGAAAAGACAGCTTTTAGTAATGTTCACTACTACTAAAACTGTGAAAAACTACATAAGTAAATGGAGAAGTTCAATATGACAAATCCTTGCAAGAAAGTGACACTAAGTGAATGTGCAGACTAGTGTTCAGCGAAGCATCTGAAGTGGAATTTTTTTTAGAAAAAATGTAATTCTATATGAAGCCGAGTTTCCTTGTGCTTCCTGGTAATTAATAATTTTTCCTAAAATGGCAGCTGGAGTTGTCTTAGAAAGAATGGGGAAAAAAAAATACCTCATCCACTTGCTCATGCAGAAGCAGTCCGCTTCTCCCTTGAGTGGAAAATACCTGAAGGAGGACCTGCGCTGAGCATGATATCGTCACCAGCACGCGGTCTTCATGCTCAGAGCAGGTCCTTCGGCAGGACTTTTTTTAATTAAGAGAGGAGCAGACCGCCTCTGCGCAAGCAAGTGGATGAGGTGAGTTTTTTTCTTTTTAAACCCAAAAGGCCATATTGCACTAGCATATTACCGTTTTTAATGTCCATTAGTCCATGAATGGGGTTTTAACATAGCAATTCCTGACTAATTAATTTGTAACTAATCAAACTTCTTGCCGAATCCAAATTTTCAAAGCTTCGCCCGTCTCCAGTGCAGACCTTTAGTACACACATGCAGGGATACACACACATACTGTATGCCTTTACTAATACAAAATAAATACACTTAGCCATAACCAGTAGGTGGACCCAGAATAATGTGTTATTTGTATTCGTGAGCAGTAGGGAATATTATATCATAAGAATCATAACTGATATTCTTAAAGAGGTTATCTGATGATTGATGTAAAAAATGAAACTCATACATAGTCTAGTACTGTACATGACAACCTCAAATTTAGAACCAGCCCTATACCTCACATGGATCCAGAGATCTCTCCATGCATTGCACTAATTATTCTGCTAGATTTATTTGAAGCTGGCTGCTACTCCTTTCTCAGAGGGCCCGCTATGCTGCAGTTAGTGGCAGTTGACAGATAGAACTGAGCATGTGCTTCCATCTCAATGAGCAGGACAGAGAAGTCAGAAAGCAGCAAACAGCAGGTGGCGCTATACAGATAAATTTTATTGAATTATTCAGAGGCAATAATTATATTTTTTAATTACATGAAATTACAAAAGTATTCAGATCCAGGAGCTGGTTTGAAAACTAGGATATTTTTGTGGGATTTGTGGGACAACCCCTTTAACGGGGTTAGTAACATAGTTTATAAGGCTTTAAAAACACATCTGTCCTTCCAGTTCAGCCGGTGCAAGTTGAGAGGAAGGCAAAAAAACCCTGTGAGGTAGAAGCCAATTTTCCTCACTTTATGACCTTTTGTACAGACCCCTGAGCTTGACCAGACCCGTGGTAGTTATCATACTTACCTGATCCCCACTGCTGGGCTCTGGCTCCAGAGGCAGATTGGGAACCTAAAGTGGCCCTGGAAAAAATACCTAAAAGTGGCCCCATATTGTAGGAGGGTCTAAATTGACTGGAGGTAGGTCAGCAATACCATAGTCCAAAATACCACATACCACAGTGCTGCACAATTTATTGTTCCAAAAGTTGTCCCTCTCAGTTGACCATCAATAGAGACCATTTTCTCTCCTCTTCTTCCAGTTGTCTCTGATTAAGATATGGAGCAAGGTGCTTAGGAGGTGAGATGCGGGACATAGTGGAATTCAAGAGAACACGTCGCTGGCTGGGTACATGTGTACCTGATTCTCACAGAGTTAATTACCACTGATTGCTTATTATCAGGGGCGTAGCTAAAGGCTCATGGGCCCTGGTACATGGGTTTAGCTTGGGCTCCCTTCCCTCAATGCTTAGTGGTCAGGAGAAGGGAAGCACATATCCTTTGTGTTGCCTGAAACGGCAACCACTTCCCCCCATGCCAAATTCTTGACCTAACCCCTTCCCTCCAGCTAGAGGTGTAACTTGACCAGTTTTGCACTTTCTATAATACCGATGTTTTCTTATGCGACACAAGTGTCTTTGGGCCCCCTCAAGCTCCTGGCCCGGTAGCAACTGCTACCTCTGCACCCCCTATAGCTACGCATCTGCTCATTATGTACCCAGCCAGTGGCAAAGATTGGGGCTTGGGCGGCCCTCTGGGCATCGGCCTACTGGGAAATTTCCCTGTAAGGCCCCTGTCTGGCTCTATCATTGTTCTGCTGGCTCTGCAGGTCTTGGGTCTCCTCATGTCAACATCTGGTTTGACGCTGGTCATGCGACTGCCGCATTACAGCAAATGACCACAATGACATGCCAAATGGATTGATACATCACCACTGCAGCCATCATTGGCAGCAGCAGTCACGTGACCCATATTAAACTGGATGTTGATTTGGGGAGACCCGGGACCTGCAGGAGCCAGCCCAGAGGTGGGGATCAGGTATGATTAGTAGCCGCGGGGTCCAGGCCACGCTGTGGGGTCTATACAACAGGTTGTGAAGGTGAACAAACCCATTTAAACTGGGATATGTTGGTTTTGAAAACATATTTTTTAAATGCTTGTATGGAAATCTGAATGATGGAACGGTGTCTCCTGTTACATAACCTCACTCACTCGGCCAGAGTGGAGACCATGAGATTGCAATAATAAGATGTGTTAAGGATCATTTTTCCCATGTGGTGGCTGCTAAAGGGAACAGATTTCCATGATTGATTACAGCTGAATCCTTGTGCGGACCCCAGTGGTCGCAAACCCTCGTAACCAAACCACAACTATCCAAATCAGGACCAACCCCTTTAATATTATTTTATTCTTTGGCTATATGGACATAGGAGAATGGTTCATTCTTTTGAATATAGGGTAATCCTGGGAATAGGGTTCAAAATAAACATTTTACAGAAATTTTAGAAGGAGACAAACAAGTTGGTTAGGGAACATTTATCATAGTGACCTAGATTTACACTTGTTTCTACTTAGCAGCAGTCATGACTTGAAGCTGTCAGCGAGTGACTAGAATATTTTTATAAGTTAATGTATTGATGGAACCGGCTGTGTGACTTCTGACTGGATTTGCTCAGTGAATATGCTCGGAATTTTTCGCTGGAATGTATCAAACAAAATATATGACATACTGTATAGCAGTACTCAGAATAAAGGTTATGCCCAACTGCAATGGATATTAATCATCTACGTGGATGGTAATGCACGCACATCATTGAAAAGTAATGCAAGTGTTATTGCCATCCCAGCAGATTTATACTTGCTGTCCCTAGAGACACGTTCAAAGTCTGGAGAGTCTTTCTCAGGCATCAGTGATGACCAGTATCTGCGTTCTTCTCTTTGAAGCTACAAATCTGCATCTTGAAAAAGAACACTTTCTGCAAGACATCCTTGAATGATGACTACTAGTTGAATGTGCTGGTGTCTTCTGGTCACTGTTGTATTGACCCTTAAAGCCACAAGCAAGATTTTCATCTGGTTTTTCCATCTTGAAAAAGGATAAAATATCATTGTACTGTGTAACCAAGTACATGGGAAAGATACAACGTGAGAGTGCTCTGTCGGGTGATACTTTTTAGTGGGTAATTTTAGAGATGATGACACGTATCAAGGCTAGGACTCCAAGTAGTGGCACACTGCCATGCGCACAGACACATGCAAACACTGGAAGCATGAATAAATGTTAAACTGCATCACTTCCATACTTACTATGCGAAAATTAGAAGCTCTTAGCGAACATTTTGATTGTTGTGTCAGGCCTGTCTACCAACGGACAAGGTGGTTTCCAACAAACAGGACCTACAAAGTTGCCTCTCTTGGGCTTTTGGCCAACAAAATTCAGAGCAATGTAGAATCTAGCTAAATTATACTCTGATATCAAGCTTTCTGGGGCCCACTGGGAAATTTCCCTGTAAGCCCCTGTCTGGCTCTATCATTGTCCTGCTGGCTCTGCAGGTCTTGGGTCTCCTCATGTCAACATCTGGTTTGACGCTGGTCATGGCGACTGCCGCATACAGCAAATGACACAATGACATGCCAAATGGATGATACATTCGTTGGCAGCAGCAGTCACGTGACCCATATTAAACTGGATGTTGATTTGGGAGACCAAAGACCTGCAGGAGCCAGCCCAGAGGTGGGGATCAGGTATGATTAGCAGCCACGGGTCCAGCCACGTTGTGGGGGTCCATATAACAGGTTGTGAAGGTGAACAACCCCTTTAAATGGTCTATGTGGTTTTTGAAAAACATATTTTTAAATGCTTGTATGGAAATGTGAATGATGGAACGTGTCTTCTGTTACATACCTCACTCACTCGGCCAGAGTGGAGACCATGAGATTTCAATAAAAGATGTGTAATGTTCATTTTTCCCTGTGGTGGCGCTAAAGGGAACAGATTTCCATATTGATTACAGCTGATCTTTGGGGGACCCAGTGGTGCAACCTGTAACCAACCACACTATCCAACAGACAACCCCTTTAAATATATTTATCTCTTTTGCTTATGACATAGAGAATGGTCATTCTTTTTTTTTTTTGCTGGAATGTATCAAACAAAATATATGACATACTGTATAGCAGTACTCAGAATAAAGGTTATGCCCAACTGCAATGGATATTAATCATCTACGGTGGATGTAATGCACGCACATCATGAAAAGTAATGCAAGTGTTATTGCCATCACAAGCAGATTTATACTTGCTGTCCCTAGAGACACGTTCAAAGTCTGGAGAGTCTTTCTCCGGCATCAGTGTATGACAGTTATCTGCGTTCTCTCTTTGAAGCTACCAAATCTGGCATCTTGAAAAAGAACACTTTCTGCAAGACATCCTTGAATGATGACTACTAGTTGTAATGTGCTGGTGTCTTCTGGTCACTGTTATATTGACCTTAAAGCAACAAGCAAGATTTTCTTCTGGTTTTTCAAGCTTTCTTAATTATTTCCAGTAGGTGTCTTCATCAGGGATATTTTCACATAATATCCGAGAGCCACATATTTATACACATGAGGACAATGAACAGTGTGAATAAATATGTGACTTCAGATATGTTACACTAGAGTTCATTGTACCCGACATAGCCAGGCACAGCCAGGTGCATTTAAAGGGGTTTGTCCACCCGTTTTTCACCCAGGCAGCCCCCCTAATATGAGCATCGTCCATTTCATGCTCCGATGCTCTCCTTTGCCCTGCACTGAATCGCGCAGGGCAAAGCTTTTTTTTTAAGAGATCCAGTGATGTACTGGGCTCTCCATAGAGACTACTTGGCGAAGGCTTGTACTAGCAGTGAGCCTTAGTGATGTCACCTGTAAAACGGGTAGGGCATCCGCTAAAGCCCGCCCATCAGAGCTGGTGACGTCACTGGAAACACTGCTAGGTGGAGCCTCTGCCTAGTAGTGTTAAAAAAAAAAAAAAAGCCCTTGCTTTTGCAGGGCAAGGGAGAGCATAGGAGCATGAATGCTCTGATGCTCATATCAGGGGGGCCGGAGGGGTGAAATGGTGGTATGTCCGGGTTCACAGCTGTAATGGGACCTGGCGGGGATCCGGCCTGTTAGGTGTACACAGTTACTTAGGAACATAGTAACATATTTGTAAGGCTGATAAAAGACATATGTCATCTAGTTCAGCCTGTTGCACAGCAATCAACCACCCCATGTAATAGCAGCAGTCTCCTCCACTACGTGAACAGACGATTGTCAGGTTTTTCATGGGCTGGTGTTATAAAACAGGAGGCATTAGGACCACTCAATGAAATACAATCTGTTTGCCAGCACTCTGATTTCTCACAGCATGTGACTTGGCTTTAGTAATCTTTAATCTTTTAGGCTACAAACTGTTCCTGTAGAGTAATAAAATTACCATTGTTATATCTGTTCTCTTAAAGCATCTTTATATTCTTCTACAACGTGTTCCAGGCGCTCTGTGTAAACTGACCAGAGAACAAAGGGAGGATTGTTTCCACTCTGTGAACGTTACAAACAAAGCCGCCAAGAGAAAATATCAAGCACACAAGACAGATGCAAAGTTCAACAGGCACCAAACCCTTGAAATAATGGTTGTTCCTAGAACATGTCAGTGGAGCTGGCCTTAATTACATTCCATTGTGTCTAATCTTCCTGAAAAGAAATAGTGTCAGAGCCAGAGATAGCATGAGGGAAAACATGACCACATTCCACTTATCACATATTCCATCACGTTCACAGATCCAGACAGGGGATAGAAAACTGTCACTTTATGTACAAGAAAAACAAAAGACAAGGGGATAGGGAATGTACCCAATTGACTTAAACTTACCCGTGGGTGACTGTCAAGAATG
This sequence comes from Rhinella marina, assembly GCA_900303285.1. Taxonomy (NCBI): domain Eukaryota; kingdom Metazoa; phylum Chordata; class Amphibia; order Anura; family Bufonidae; genus Rhinella; species Rhinella marina. The sequence continues at coordinate 22,249 of ONZH01019341.1, read as the reverse complement.
CATGGGCCTGGGAATGTTTGTAGTGCATTTATTTGCATCCTTGAACAAGGACCTAATACAAAGCCCTTTTCACAAGCCCTGAATGTTTATAGCAAGAGAATGGACTTAGAATTCAAGTCTGTTCATAAAGCATCTTGTGTATAATATTGTTTACAAACTATTCATTATCAATTAGAAAGTATATACAGTATCAAGTCCAGGGAAGATGCACAGTAGCAGAATGGGCAATGCAATAAAATGTGGCTGAAATCAGGTTGTCTGGAATTTAAAAAAAAACTTGCCTAAGAGCAGTAAATAAAAATAAAATGGTGTAAAAATTGACCATTAATGACCTGCAAAATCCCCCTCCACTCCTGCACCATCATTCCAGTCTCTGCTCCAGTGATGAGATGTCATTAATAGGGATGAGAGAACTTGTGTTTTCAAGTTCAGCATCCAAGGTTCGGGTTATCTAAAAAATCCATTTGGATTCCACTACCACGGACCAGAAGTTATGGTCCGTGGTAGCGGAATCCATAACGGAATTCTTAGATAACCTGAACCCAAACCTTGGACTCTGAACTTGAAAACATAAGTTTTGCTCATCCCCTAGTTATTAATGCACATGACCACTGCAGCCAATTACTGGCCTCAGCTGTTATCCTTTGTATACATGAAACGTGATGAGCTGAGTCCATTATTTGGCTGGTCACATGATGTCATTGCTGCTGGATCAGAGAGAGATTTTATTGGGTGATTAGCCCCTTACCATATAATGACGTACATGTATGGCATTAGCATGCAAGGGATATATGGAGCAGGCTCACACACTGAGCTCACTCCAAACATGTCAATCGCCGGCTGTATAATAGAGCTGACACCCGCCAACAGTAACCCGGATCGCCCATGACGCCGATCCCTGTCATTTAACCCCTCTGTCAATGACGATGCATCATCTGTGGTGTTAGACAGAAGGAGGGGGCTCCCTCTTTCCTCTAATTTGAACCCTTGCAGTGAAATCATGAAGCTATGATCGGTTGCTATGACAGTCTGGGCCCCGGGTCTTGTGAAGGTTTTCATGCCTGTCATAACAAACTGCTTGTTAAACTGTGTCTGAGGTACAGCTTGGCTTGGCAATCAGCCTGCCCTAATACCATAGAATGCATTCTAAAAATTAAAGTTAAAAAAAAAAAGTACGGTAATTTGTTTTTTAATTAACACAACAATATAAAAAATTCAAATCATCATTCAATTTTACACAGAAAAATAAACATAAAAAAACCATAACAGGTATTGGCAAAAATGTCCAAACTATTAAAATATCAAAATATTCTTTCAGCGCAGTGAATGCCGTCAATGGACCCTTTTTTGGTCACGTCGCCCCCCCCAAATAATCCAAGAGTTATATAAACCCTAAAAAATACCAATACCAGTAAAACCTACAGTTCTCCCCACAAAAAATCCATCAAACAGTTCTGTAGACAGTAATATAAAAAATGTATGTGTATCGGAAAATGGCCATGCAAAGGTTCAAAGATTTTTATTTTTTAAAGTAGTAAAAAATAATAAAAACTATACAAACTTATACAAACTACTACTATACTATTAATATGCCAATAATTGTATTGACCCACAGAATAAAGTCGTCATGTCATTTTTAAGTCAAAGTGAACGCTGCAATAACATAATCCAGAACTATGTTTTTCAATTTTCACCGTACCAAAGATTTTTTTTTTCCTGTTTTCCAATACAATACAGTAAATTAAATGGTGCCATTAAAAAACACAACTTGTTCTGGAAAATCTAAGCTACGGGAATGAAAAATTAAAAAGTTATGGCTTTTGGAGGGTAGGAAGGAAAAAAGCGCAAAAACAAAAATTGGCCCGGTCCTTAAGGGGTTAATGGTTATTTTTTTAATATTACGTCATAAGTTTCTTAAAATTGCAGATAACTCCTTTAAAACTTCATCTGATATCAGGGCTCAAGGCTACCAAGAACACAGGCACACTTCACATCTCCTTGTTATAACAAACTACTTCCAGACACTTAGATTCTTCACACCTCACAACTAATTAACAGTAAAGACCTTCCATGCCCCTGAATTATGACTGCTCTGCTAATAGCTTTAGGCTGGACATGTGAGTAACACTATTGTTAATTTTCTTAGAAACTGTGCTAACATTCAAAAACATTATGTCCGTGGTACCAAGAACAATTGGTTTTGATTGATGGAGATCTGCGCTGTAGGTGACAATTTCCACATGCTTTACATTTTCTACTGGTACACTGAAACTATGAGGGAGAGAATTTTGCTGCTGGCAGCTCACATAGGGTTGCCTCTAACTGATACAAATGTAGCAAACTCTCAGCTATGCCAAATATTAGGTCTTAAAAGCCCAATAGTAACATAACAAGTAAAGCCAGTTTATATGGCCGGCGGTCTTCTTCCGTGTTGCTTTTTCTCCACCATCGTTCCCCAATGCCTGAAATTCTTTTTTGAACTAATTAACATGTTTCACACGTTGCTAGATAACATGATGTGGAGGTCAACAGAACCCAGAACTGTCATTGTATTGTGGTAGAAAGTGGCTACTCTCAAAGTTACTCTGGTAAAGGCCGTTTTAGGCTACTTTCACACTAGCGTTTTAAAATTCCGGTATTGAGTTCCGTCATAGGGGCTCAATACCGGAATAAAACGCTTCAGTTTTGTCCCCATTCATTGTCAATGGGGACAAAACTGAACTGAAGACAACGGAATGCTCCTGAAAGCATTCCGTTCCGTCTTCAGACCGGAGAACAAACCGCAGCATGCTGAGGTTTTCTCTCCGGTCCAGGCATCCGCACCAAGACGGATCCGGAATGACCCCCAATGCAAGTCAATGGGGGTGGATCCGTCTGGTGTGACCATAATGGTAACCGGATCCGCCCTCCATTGACTTTCAATGGAGTCCATTACGGATCCGGGTACACATAGACACATACAGACATAAACATACACACACATAAAGACATACAAACACACATACATACTTACATGCTCCCCGGCAGGTCTTCGGAGCGTCAGGACGGCTCACACAGGTCACGATTCCCCACAGCGCCCTCTGCTGGGCGCCTGGTGGAATCGTCAGATGACGATTCCACCAGGCGCCCAGCAGAGGGCGCTGTGGGGAATCGTGACCTGTGTGAGCCGTCCTGACGCTCCGAAGACCTGCCGGGGAGCATGTAAGTATGTATGTGTGTTTGTATGTCTATATGTGTGTGTATGTTTATGTGTATGTATATGTATGTACTGTGTGACATGTGTGGGGCCGGAGCGCGGTTCCGGCTCCACACATGTCACTGCGGCAGGCCTGATCCGGCAGCACCCTTCACCTGCCGGATCAGGCCTGCCGCCAGTGTGAAAGTAGCCTTACATGGTCCAACAAAGCAGATGATTATCGGGAAACAGGGTGGACTGGCCATAGACCCTAAAGGGGAGTTCCCCGGTGGGCCAATGCCCAGGGAGCCGCCGAAGCTCTCCTCAAGGCTTCCGGCTGGGAACATAATGATTGATGCTCTCGGCATTAATTAATAGAAGGGGCATCAGGTAAAAATGTACCTGGCCAACTGAAATGAACTGTATTACCGTCCTGAGGGTGGCAGAATTTCTGCACTGTGGTATTTGGTTCTGCTGGGGGGGGGGGGGTATTTTGTTCTGCACTACAGTATTGCAAGCACTGCCTACCTCTTTGTCCCTGCCTAGTTGCATTGCCCCACCTTGCCTGTTCACACAGCATGATCTGGTGCCCAGAAACGATGATTCAGGTGTCCGAATGAACGATTGTTTCAAACCATAAATGTGCATTTCGCTTATTCATCAAGTGATCAGCGGCAAAGAAGATTATCAGTGACAAGAGTTTGACATGAATGAACACTTATCCATGATAATGTGCCCGACAATTGGACAGTATAAATCTACCTTAAGCACAGGTTTTGTGTGTTTCTTCACAATCTTGGCAAAATGGGAACATGAAGATGCAAAAGAGTGTTACAGTGCCTTCGAAAAGTATTCATACCTCAACATTTTTCCAATGTTACATCCACAAACTTCATTGTACTTTATTGGGAAGTGAAAAGAAAATGATACATGGTTTTTAAAATTTTTAATAAATAAAACTCTGAAATGTGTGGCGTGCATCTGTATTCAGCCCCCCTTTATTCTGATACCCCTAAATAAAATCAGGGATGACCAATTGCCTTGAGAAGACACCTAATTAGTACATGGAGTCCACTTGTATGTGTAATTTGTTCTCAGTATAACTATAGCTGCTCTGTGAAGGCCTCAGAGGTTTGTTAGAGAACATTAGTGATCAAACAGCATCATGAAAACCAAGGAACACACCAGACGGGTCATGGATAAAGTTTTTGAGAAGTGTAAAGTAGGGTTAGGTTATAAAAAAAAATATCCCAAGCTCTGAACATCTTACGGAGCAGTGTTCAATCCTTCAATTTGTACGCTATTCGTACGCATTTGCGTATAGATTAAAATATGCGTATGATTAGCGTACGAATTTTAAAATGCGTACGCAAATACGCAAAAATGGCACTCGAGCATGCTCGCTCATCTCTAGATAAAACTAATTTTTTACCAGGAAATCTTTACCTTCCTATTACACTGCACGATATTCGTGAAAATTACTGGGAACAAGTCTTCATAGATACTCATTCCTGATATCTGGCTGTATAATCGTGCCGACTCGTTTTTTGGCTGATTTGCACATTTATCAGGATGAAAGATGTACAATAATTGTCAGCACATCTCCCTGTATAATCAGGAATGTGCGATTATCAATAGAACTGAATAAGGAAGCAAGGACGAGCACTGATTAACCTTTTTTTTTTTTTGTGGCCCCTTGAAGAGCGATGTGACAATGCGGCCCAAAACGAAAAAAAAGTTGTGGACCCCTGGTTTAGATCAAAGCATATTCATGTATTAGTATGGCCCATTGAGAATCTGTGGCAAGACATGAAAATTGCTGTTCATAGACGCTCTACATCCAATCTGACTGAGCTTGAGCCATTATGCAAAGAAGAACGGGCAAAAATGTTATCCTCTAGATGTGCAAATCTGGTAGAGACATACTCCAAATGACTTGGTGGTAACCGGTGAGCAATGTATGGCGCTCAGCTATTTTCAGGTGTTCCATAGAGAATGGGAGTACAAAACCCCTGTTCTTGGGGTCGGTGGGGGTCACAGTGGTCAGGTCTCCACTGATCAGTTCGTTTTCCCCTTTTCTGTGGCACAGCCCCTTTAATATTGATGGCTTATCCACAGGACAGGCCATCAATATCTGATTGTCAAGGGTCTAAACCCCCCTCCCCCTGATGATCAACTGTTTCAAAGAAGCTTCGGCACTGGACCTTCACATCTGTGTAGATCTAGCACCTACTTCTGACACCAGAGCTACTCTGAAATAGCTGATCTGCAGGGTTGTGGGGTGTCAGTTTTCCAGATATAGACTGGAAAACTGAAACCTGTATATCTCATAAAGGAAACAGGTTCTTGGAAATAACCAAAGACAATTACCTTTCCCAACTGGTTCAGGACCCGACTAGAGGGACGGCCATACTGGACTTAGTATTAACCAATAGACCTGACAGAACAACAGATGTGCAGGTCGGGGGACTCCTAGGAAATAGTGACCATAATATAATAACCTTCCAATTGTCATTTAAAAGAGCGTTTCTTCAGGGAGGAACAAAAATACCTAACTTCAAAAAGCTAAATTTAGCCAACTAAGAGAGGCCATAGGCCTAACTACCTGGGACAAAGTCCTCAAAAATAAAAATACAGCCACAAAATGGGATATTTTTAAAAGCATCCTAATATCTAATTGTGAGAGGTACATACCTTATGGAAATAAAAGGTTAAGGAACAAGAAAAAAACAATGTGGATAAACAGAACTGTAAAGAAAGCAATAAATGACAAACAGAAAGCATTTAAATCACTAAAAAGGAGGGGAGCGAGGAAGCATTGAAAAACTACAAGGAAAAAAATAGAATATGTAAAAGACAAATAAAAACAGCCAAACTAGAGACCGAGAGATTAATCGCCAAAGAAAGTAAAACTAACCCTAAAATGTTCTTTAATTATATAAATAGTAAAAAGTATAAACCTGAAGGTGTGGGCCCCTTACAGAGTAATAAGGGGGGAGTTGCAGAGAGCGATGAGGAGAAAGCAAAGCTACTAAATATCTTTTCTCCACTGTATTCACTGAGGAAAATAAACTGTCAGATGAAATGCAGAATATAAAAGTAAATTCCCCATTAAAAGTGCCCTGTCTGACCCAGGAAGAAGTAGAGCTGCGTCCTAAAAAGATTAAAATAGACAAATCGCCAGGACCGGATGGCATACACCCCCGTATCCTAAGAGAATTAAGTAATGTCATCGCCAGACCCTTATTTCTGATATTTAAGGACTCTATACTGACAGGGAGTGTTCCACAGGATTGGCGCATAGCAAATGTGGTGCCAATATTCAAAAAGGGTCCAAAAACAGAGCCCGGGAACTATAGGCCGGTAAGTTTAACATCTGTCGTGGGTAAACTGTTTGAGGGTTTTCTAAGAGATGCTATCTTGGAGTACCTCAATGAAAATAAGCAAATTACTCCATATCAGCATGGCTTCATGAGGATCGGTCATGTCAAACCAATTTAATCAGTTTCTATGAGGAGGTAAGTTCTAGACTAGACCGCAGCGAATCAATGGATGTCGTATATCTGGACTTCTCCAAAGCATTTGACACTGTACCACATAAAAGGTTAGTATATAAGATGAGAATGCTTGGCCTGGGAGAAATGCTTGGCCTGTATGTGGGTAAGTAACTGGCTCAGTGATAGAAAACAGAGGGTGGTTATTAATGGTACATACTCAGATTGGGTCACTGTAACTAGTGGGGTACCACAGGGGTCAGTATTGGGCCCTATTCTCTTCAATATATTTATTAATGATCTGGAAGAAGGCTTGCACAGTAAAATATCAATTTTTGCAGATGACACTAAACTGTGTAAAGTAATTAACACAGAAGAGGACAGTGCACTGCTACAGATGGATCTGGATAGACTGGAGGCTTGGGCAGAGAAGTGGCAGATGAAGTTTAACACTGACAAATGTAAAGTTATGCATATGGGAAGGAATAATGCCGCCAGTACATACTAAATGGTAAAATATTGGGTAACTCTGACATAGAAAAGGACCTAGGAATTTTAGTGAACAGAAATCTAAGCTGCAGAAACCAGTGTCAGACAGCTGCTGCCAAGGCCAATAAGATAATGGGCTGCATCAAAAGAGGCATAGATGCCCGTGATGAGAACATAGTCCTGCCACTTTACAAATCACTAGTCAGACCACACATGGAGTACTGTATACAGTTCTGGGCTCCTGTGAACAAGGCAGACATAGCAGAGCTGGAGAGGGTTCAGAGGAGGGCAACTAAAGTAATAACTGGAATGGGTGGACTACAGTACCCAGAAAGATTATCAAAATTAGGCTTATTCACTTTAGAAAAAAGACGACTGAGGGGAGATCTAATAACTATGTATAAATATATCAGAGGTCAGTACAGAGATCTCTCCCACGATCTATTTATCCCCAGGACTGTGACTGTGGCGAGGGGCCATCCTCTGCGTCTGGAGGAAAGAAGGTTTGTACACAAACATAGAAGAGGATTCTTTACGGTAAGAGCAGTGAGACTATGGAACTCTCTGCCTGAGGAGGTGGTGATGGTAAGTTCACTAAAAGAGTTCAAGAGGGGCCTGGATGTATTTTTGGAGGGTAATAATATAACAGGTTATAGTTACTAGAGAGGGGTCGTTGATCCAGGGAGTAATTCTGATTGCCTGATTGGAGTCGGGAAGGAATTTTTTTCCCTAAAGTGGGGAAAACTGGCTTCTACCTCACAGGGTTTTTTTTTGCCTTCCTCTGGATCAACTTGTAGGAAAACAGGCCAAACTGGATGGACAGATGTCTTTTTTTGGCCTTATAAACTATGTTACTATGTTACTATGCTACTATGTCAGACCACCACTGATCTGATATTGATGACCAATTCTAAGCCTTTTTATTACACGCACAGATTTTGCAGGCAATTGTCGGGAAGGAAGCGCTCGTTCCTAGCAATCACCTGCTCATGAGCGGAGGAGACTGCTGCTATTACATGCAGTGAGCTCCTCTACAGTATGAGGAGGAGCGATCGCTAATGCCATAGCTCTTCCTCATACTGAATCATTGTTTGTCAGCAGCAGATTGTGATTACACAGCACGATCTGCCGCCAGCAAACAATGATTTTTATACATGCTTAAAAATCTTGATTGCCCGATGAACAAGCGTTTGCTTGTTAATCGGGTAATCGGTGGCAGTATTACACTGACAGATCATCGCTAACGAGTGTTCCTATGAATGTTAGCGATGATCTGCACGATTATCTGCCAGTGGTAATATAAGCATAAGGATAGATCAATATTAAAATCCTGGAATACCCTTTTCAGGACCCCTTATGAGGGCTAAGATTCAGGGCAATTATCAGTAACAAACATTCCTATGAATCATCTTTACACATCCCTGATCATTACTGCATGTAAACGTAGCTAACGAACAGGCAATGATCAAGAACTAAAGGATGATTTATAAACTGTGACCTAAAGCCAGTTATCGGGAAGGAACTATTCCTTCCTGACAATTGTCTGCTTGTTCAGTGGAGTTGATGCTCGTTGATGCTCTGCATTTCAAGCAGCAATCACCTCCACAGTATGAGTGATGGCCCCTGCTATTGCTCATCCTCTTACAGACAACACAATCTGCTGGTGTGTCTCCTGCAGCTAGTGGTGGAACTGAGCATGTGCTTCCATGAATAGGACAGAGAAATTAGAAAAAAACAAACAGCAGTTGGCGCTATACAAATAGATTTCAGTAAATTAATGTTTAATTACATGCGGTTACTAAATTATTCAGATCCAGGTGCTGATTTGAAAAATGTAGAATATTTTTCGTGGTACAACCCATTTAACATTCATCTTTCTCAATCATTGCCTGCCTAACCCAAATAGAAAGCCCCTAAGTTGGAATAACCTGTTTCATACTATAACTATCTCTCGTGTTTAGTATGAGGACCATTGTATGCAGGTGGTGTAGTGAGGTGTGGGGAGGGGGAGTCTTATGCTCCGAACACAGAGGATTGAGGGCGCCTGGGCAGTTCATTTACATTGTGAAGCAGGGTTCAGCTGAACTGCGCCGCTCCCCAGCAGTCCGCACATCACGCTTCTGGGTATGTGGGAGATGTCTCTTGCACTGTGTTTGTGACCATCTCTGCTCCTGGGAACGTAGGATGTGATCAGATCATCAGGAAACAGGTATTTCTGTTTTTTTTTTTACTTTATTAATGGAGCTGAAGGTGGACATTACTACAGTGAGGGGTCACAATGTGGGCATTACTGCTGTGAGGGGGGCACAATGTGAGCATTATTACTGTGAGGGGGGGCACAATGTGAGCATTATTACTGTGAGGGGGGCACAATGTGAGCATTATTACTGTGAGGGGGGGCACAATGTGAGCATTATTACTGTGAGGGGGGGCACAATGTGAGCATTATTACTTTGAGGGGGGGCACAATGTGAGCATTATTACTGTGAGGGGGGCACAATGTGAGCATTATTACTGTGAGGGGGGCACAATGTGAGCATTATTACTGTGAGGGGGGCACATGTGAGCATTATTACTGTGAGGGGGGGGCACAATGTGAGCATTATTACTGTGAGGGGGGCACAATGTGAGCATTATTACTTTGAGGGGGGGCACAATGTGAGCATTATTACTGTGAGGGGGGACACAATGTGAGCATTAGTACTTTGAGTGGGGGCACAATGTGGACATTACTACTGTGAGGGGCACAATGTGGGCATAATGACTGTGAGTGGCTACAATAGGGGCATTATTACTGTGAGGGGGCACAGTGTAGATGTAACTACTGTGAGGGGGGCACAATGTGGGTGTAACTACTGTGAAGGGTGCTTCATGTGGGCATTACTACTATGAGGGGCACAATGTGGGAATAACTACTGTGAGAGGCACAATGTGGGCATTATTACTGTGAGGGGGACACAATGTAGACATTATTACTGTGAGGGGGGCACAATGTGGACATTGTTACAGTGAGGGAATACAATGTGTGCAATACTACTGTGAGGAGGCATAATGTGGTCATTACTAATGTGAGGGGGCACAATGTGGGCATTAGTACTCTGTGGTGGCACTTGGGGAAAGCAATGCCCTAAATTACACAGTGTCAGACTGGGGGTGACTAGGCCCACCAGAAAAATTTACTTTGGGGGCCCACCGTATGGATACCTTAAAATATTACCTGCTCACACAGCAGCAAGGTGATTGAATATAGAGGTCCCTGCAGCAACATTGAGAAGGTAGGTCCTGGGTAGAAGAGGATACTGGTAGCTTTCCTCTGTAACTAGAAGCCATCTCAGCTCTGATCGTGTCTATAATAATAAACTCGGGAGTTTCTTTAATAATTTATCAGGTTTTTTATAGGAACATAGGCTGGTTGAGGTGCTTGTACATTGATATATGTATGTAGTGCAGTCAGTCTACTGTGTTATGTGCCACTTGTATAGGGGTGGGAGACTAGGGGCCCACCTTGCTCAGGGGCCCACCGCATGGATACATTAAAATATTACCTGCTCACACAACAGCAAGGTGATTGAATATGGGGATCCCTGCAGCAACATTGAGAAGGTAGGTCCTGGGGAGAAGAGGGTACTGGCTAGCTTTACCTCATACCTAGAAGACATTTCAGCTCCAATCATGTCTATAATAATAAACTGGGGAGTTTCTATAATAATCTATGACGTTGTTTATATGAACATAGGCTGGTTGAGGTGCTGTACATTAAATATATGTATGTAGTGCAGTAAGTGTACTGTGTTATGTGCCACTTGTATAGGGAGTGGGAGACTAGGGGCCACCTTGCTCAGGGGTCCACCAGGGGGGTTCACCCTGTGGGTCAGTCCGAGCCTATACCCAGTTATATATTGGGATGGCTCAGGTTTACAGGGCAGCACAGCGCACTCTGCTGGGTATTACCAGGCACAGTTACCATCCACTGTTTATGTGATTATGTGATGTGATTTGATGTGGTTTATGTGATGTTTTACTGAGGGATCTCCTCCCAGACCTGGATTAAAGCATCAGTCAACTCCTGGACAGTCTGTGGTGCAACGTGGTATTGGTGGATGGAATGAGACATGATATCCCAGATCTTCTGAATTGGATTCAGGTCTAGGGAACGGGCAGGCCAGTCCATAGCATCAATGCCTTCATCATGCAGGAACTGCTGACACACTTCAGCCACATGAGACCGAGCATTGTCATGCATCAGAAGTAACCCAGGGTCCACTGCACCTGCATATGGTCTCACAATGGGTCTGAGGATCTCATCCTGGTACCTAAGGGCAGTCAGGGTACCTTTGGCTAGCACATGGAGGGCTGTGCGGCCCTCCAAAGAAATGCCTCCCCACACTATTACTGACCCACTGCCAAACCGGTCATGCTGGAGGATGTTGCAGGCAGCAGAAAGTTCTCCACAGCATCTCCAGACTGTGTCTCGTCTGTCACATGTGCTCAGTGCTAACTTGCTCTCATCCGTGAAGAGCAGTGTCGAATCTGGCAATCTTGGTGTTCTCTGGCAAATGCCAATCGCCCTGCACAGTGTTGGGCTGTAAGCTCAACACTGACTTGTGGATGTTGGGGCCCTCATACCACCCTCATGGAGTCTGCTTCTGACAGTTTGAGCAGACACAATAGTGGCCTGCTGGAGGTCATTTTGCAGGGCTCTGGCACTGCTCGTCCTGTTCCTCCTTGCACAAAGGAGGAGGTAGCAGTCCTGCTGCTGGGTTGTTGCCCTCCTATGGCCCCCTCCACGTCTCCTGGTGTACTGGCCTGTCTCATGGTATCTGCTCCATGATCTGGACAGACACAGTTAACCTTCTTGCCACAGCTCGCATTGATGTGCCATCCTGGATGATCTTGCTAATTGCCTATCATTTCTACCTGTTGTCTGTTCCATTTGCACAACAGCAGGAGGAATTGATTCACAATCAGTGTTGCTTCATAACTGGACAGGTTGATTTCACAGAAGTGTGACTGACTTGGAGTTACATTGTGTTGTTTAAGTGTTACCTTTATTTTTTAAGCAGTTGTATATGCTTTCAAGAATTGGTGATACCCAGGGGCGTAACTATATAGGGTGCAGAGGTAGCAGTCGCTACCGGGCCCAACGACCCTTGTGACGTATAAGATACCGGTATTATAGAAAGTGCATGCGGGGAGGTCTCTGTCATAGGTTTTACACTGGGGCATAGAAACTTCAAGTTACACCTCTGGCTGGAGGGAAGAGGTTAGGTTGAGAATTTGGCATGGGGGTAGGTTCCGTTTCAATTTTTGCCTCAGGCAGCATGAAGGCTATGTGCTTTCCTGCCCCTGGCCACAAAGCACTGAGGGAAGGAGGGCCCAAGCTGAAGTCTTGTACCAGGGCCCATGAGCCTTTAGCTATGTCCCTGTGCAGATTACACCAAATTTATTGAAATGGTGTACGTAACATAGTAACATAGTTTATAAGGCCAAAAAAAGACATCTGTCCATCCAGTTCGGCCTGTTTTCCTATAAGTTGATCCAGAGGAAGGCAAAAAACCCCTGTGAGGTAGAAGCAAATTTTCCCCACTTTAGGGAAAAAAATTCCTTCCCGACTCCAATCAGACAATCAGAATTACTCCCTGGATCAACGACCCCTCTCTAGTAACTATAACCTGTGATATTATTACACTCCAGAAATACATCCCGGCCTCTCTTGAACTCTTTTAGTGAACTTACCATCACCACCTCCTTCACCACCCCTTACCGTAAAGAATCCTCTTCTATGTTTGTGTACAAACCTTCTTTCCTCCAGACGCAGAGCATGTCCCCTCGTCACAGTCACAGTCCTGGGGATAAATAGATCATGGGAGAGATCTCTGTACTCAGGGGCGGACTGGAAACTTAAAGTGGCCCTGGAAAAAATACTATCACTGGCCCTGTTTTGTAGTCGTGTCCAAATTGATGGAAGGCAGGGCGAGCAATTCCATATTGTGGTACATTATACCACCCCAACAGAGCCAAATACCACAGTCCATTACAAAATACTGCCAGCAGCACACAATACATCCCCAAAAACTTCCACTGGCCAGACGTGAGGAGGGTCTAGGCGGCCCCATGGGCATTGGCCCACCGGGAAATTTCCCTGTAAGGTCTATGGCCAATCCGCCCTTGTCTGTACTGACCTCTGATATATTTATACATAGTTATTAGATCTCCCCTCAGTGGTCTTTTTTCTAACGTGAATAACCCTAATTTTGATAATCTTTCTGGGTACTGTAGTCCACCCATTCCAGTTATTACTTTAGTTGCCCTCCTCTGAACCCTCTCTAGCTCTGCTATGTCTAATGTGGCATGATAAATTTTGCTTGCTAGGCTTATTAAACATGTTACACCACATTATAGGTAGAGTATGTATTATGTATGTACCAATATTTTGCTTTAAAAAATAGAACCCATTGCTAATAAATCAGGTGCACACCCCTGCCTGTAGACACTTTTCAAAACAGGTGAGGTATGTGTAAATTCTAATATAAATGGAATGTACTCTATATTTGACCTTTTGCATTTTTGTATGTGACATTTGACAAGTAGTTTTGATCATGTTGACATTTTTTTTTAAATCACGCTATAGGTGTGCTGTATTTTTCCTGACACATTTCCTCTTAAAAAGCCATGAATAATAGCAAACAAGACTATAGTTATAGCTTTGTTATACCATAAATCTTTTTTCAGTTTGCATCTCTATCCTTTAAAATAATCGTTTATGAAGGTAGCTGTAATTTTGTAATGTATTTATTTTATTTTTATGGCACTTCCATTCTGGGCTGTGTTCTCATGACCAGGGCTGGGACCAGGTATTTCAGTGCCATAGGCGGGGCAGGCAAATTGCGCCCTTCCCCCCAAATCAATTTAAAGTGACCTTACCGCTTAGGCCAAGTTCACATTTCAGTTATTTGGTCAGTTATTTCCATCAGTTATTGTGAGCCAAAGCCAGGTGCGAGTCAAAAACATAGAACAGGTGAAGATCTTCACTGCTGGGTTTGGCTCACAATAACTGATGGAATAACTGAAGTGTGAACACAGCCTTAATAAAGATATTAAAACACATTCAAAAAGAAGCAGCCAAGGACAGATCCAGTGACTTAAGGTGCATTTACACCAACAGATTATCTGACCAATTTCTGTCCAATCAGACCAATAGTTTATGTGTATAAAAGATCTGTGTGTAAACAGCCATCTTAACAATGATTGCTCAGAAAAACTGTCAAATAATCTGTTGGTGTAAATGCACCAATACAGTTGACATCTCAGTTAAAGGGGGTCTCCAAGTTAAATTTATTGATGACCCCCACCGATCAGCTGTTTGAAGAGGAGGCGCATGCCATACCAGCGCTGCCTCCTTTTCACTGTTTACATGCTGGCCGACACGGGGGTAGTGGTGAGTAGGTGTAATTACACCTAACTGCCCCATTCATTTCAATGGGAAGAATTGCTCCCATAGACTTGTAGCTATAAACTTGCTGGGTGTTGTTAGGGGCAGGGCTGGAGATGTGGCAGAGAAAGGAGAAGTGCATCATGACTCTTCTTGAATACAGCAACAGGAAGTGCTGCATACACTATGTAAGCAAACCAGAGTCGTTGGTTTACATGGTGAAAGGGGTCAGGAGGGTCCAAATGAAGAAAAAAAAAAAACATGAGGAAGATGTACATGAGGTAAACAACTACATGAGCATATCTGCTAAAAAAACATAATAATCCTGGAAAGCCCCTTTCAGGACTAGCCTATTTTGGTCCTTAAAAGGGTTGTACACAATTATTTTTTTTAATTCTTCCCCATCCGGCATGACCTGCAAAGGGATCTATACCTACTTGCTCCCTGCGGCTCTATTCTGGCTCTGTGTATCCTAGGCTGCTTTTGCTGCACTTCCATTTCCTGCATGCAGTGGCATTCCAAGTGGGTGCAGTCCACCCCGGGTGCCAGCTGTCAGGGGGTGCAGGATATCAATGAGTGCTTCTATCAATACAGATGGAGGCACTTATTGCTAGGCCACTGGGTAGCTGTTGGTCCTTTCACTTACTGATTGCTCAGCTTCCTGCTCCTCCCCTCCTCCAGGCCGGTGCACTGATTGAATGGAGGAGCAGGGACCGTCCACTCAGCACAGATCTTGCTGCGGGAGTGTGTATGAGGATAGTGCAGGCCCGGGAATCTGATTGTGCACCCCTCCCACACAGAACTGCAGCGTGATATGTGCCTGCAGGGGAGTGCTGGAGGTGATCTGATCATCCGGAATGGGACAATTTGAATAGTTACTTTTTTTTTTTTTTTTTTACACTGAGGGGGCACAATGTGAGCATTACTACTGTGAAGGGGGCACAGAGAGAGCATTACCACTGTGAATCAGCATAACAACTGTTATGGGGTCACAGAGAAGGCATATCTACTGTAAGGGGGGCACAGTGAGGGCATAACTACTCTGAAATGGGCACAGAGAGGGCATAAATACTGTGAGGGAGTGGCACAATGAGGACTTAAAGGCTATGTACACCTTTGGGGGCAATTTTTATTATTATTGCCATATACTTATTTTGACCTAAAAATCACTTTTTCAGTTGGTCTTAATTAACAATACGGAATCCTTTTTTGTGTACAGAGCTGAGAAACGGTACTAGCTGCCTGTGGACTTTTTCCCAATTCCGTCATCTGAGGAGCAGACGGACAGTTTATCTCCTCTCTCTGACCTTATAAACACTCATTAAAGCTCAATCCTTACCTTACTGATAAGAATGTGGCTTAAATAAGTTTTTATGACCTCTTAGTAGTTTACAGATAAGGGTAATTAGATTACCTGCACAATGTGAAAGTGAAAGTACCAGTGACCCAGCTAGGCAAACAGTTAACCCTTTGTGACTGAACAGCTCAATATTTTTAATAAAGACCAATTGAAAATATGATTTTTAGCCAAAAATAAGTTAAATTCAATAATTAAAAATGACTCCAAAGGTGTACATAGCCTTTAACTACTGCGAAAGGGCATAGCAACTGTTATGTGGGCACAGAGAGAGCATATCTACTTTGAAGGGGTCACAATGAGGGCATAACTACTCTGAAGCGGGATCACAGAGTGCATAGCTACTGTGGGGTGGGCACAATAAGGACATAACTACCATGAGAGGGGGCACAATGAGAGCTTAACTACTTTGAAGGATCATAGAAAGGGCATAACTACTGTCAGGGGGCACAGTGAGTGCATAACTACTGTGAGGGGGTATAGTGTGAGCATAACTACCATGAGGGGCTACAATGTGAACATAACTACTGTGAAGGGGCACAGTGTGGGAATAACTACTATGAAGGGACACAATGTGAGCATAACTACTGTGACAGGGTGCAATGTTTTTAAAGTATGGGTGGGTGTCACAGAAAGGACCCACCTCGGGTGCCAAACATCTTAAGAACGCTACTGCCCACATGTAAACTTCCTGCACAGAGAGGGTCCCATTCACCACTGTAACCAATCACTGGCCTCAGCTGTGATGTGTCCCTCAGTGGCATGTCATTGCTGGGTCAAAAAAAAAATACAAAAAACTAAGGAAGAAAGGAAACAAACACAAAACAAACGTCTCCCTTTCCTGTTTTATTTAGTAAAATATTTGAAAAAAAAGTTACACTGAAGTTATCATGTCATGAAACCTGCATGGTGACCTGTCGTATAAAAAGAGATCAAAATGTTGTGTTGTGCCAGTAAAAACTACAAGTCAAAAATCAAGTTATGTCAACAGAAAAATGTTAAAGGTGCTTGAATGAAATTTTTTTATTGCACAAAAGTAGTAAAACATAAAAACTATTGAGGTAATTTATGAAACTGGTGCAAAGTAGAACCAGCTTAGTTGCCCCATAGCAACCAATCAGATTCCACCTTTCATTTTTGACAGATCATTTGGAAAATGAAAGGTGGAATCTGATTGGTTGCTATGGACAACTAAGCCAGTGCTACTTTACACCAGTTTGATAAATGACCCCATATATACATTTGTTATTACTGTCATTTTACTGACCTGTAGACTAACATTAATAAAAGTTAATTAAGAAGTTATATGCAGTTATATGCCAGAATTCTGCAAAGGAAAAATACAACTTATCCCACACAAAAAAATGCTTTCATATGACATCAATTGGAAAATAAGAAAGTGTATGCTCACAGGATGTAAAAAACAAACAAAAAAGCGGCATCATAAAGGTAAAAATTGGCTGAGGTAGTGTTTGACTAGTGCAGCACAAACAGCTCCTATGGGACCTTGGAAAGAGGGAGCCCAAGCTTATTTGGTTCTATCACGTTTGCGATTGGGTGGCAAGAAACGGTGTAGGACCCCTTCTTCAGAGAAACTACACTGCTTGCAAACAAGAGGGTACACATTTGACTCAAGGGTTGAACGAAAGGTAGTAGAGTAAGAAAAAACACCAGGCCTTTTTGTCTGTGACAAAACATCATAGTGACAAAACCTGACACTATAATGAGGATTAATCTCCTACATATCTTTTACCCAGACATGAAATCTGTTAAAGGGGTTTTCTGAGATTCTAAAGGACCGTTTATCAATATCAGATTGGCAGGGGTCCAACACCCAAGAACCCAGCCTCCTAGCTTTTTGGGGAGTTACTCCACTAAGTGCTGTGGCCTCCTTGCAGCCCATCACATAGCAGCTGTGCTTGGTATTGCAGCTCAGTCTCATTCACTACATATAATGGGACTGAGCTGCGCCTAGGTCACATGACTAAGAACGTGACATCACTTGCCCAAACAGCTGATCAGTGGGGGTGCTGGGAGTTGGACCCTCATTGATCTAACATTGATGACCTATCCTGAAGATAGGTCATCGATATCAAACTCTTTGACAATACCTTTAAAGGGCATCTGTCAGCAGATTTGTACCTATGAAACTGGCTGACCTGTTGCATGTGCACTTGTTAGCTGAATCTGCATCTGTGTTCGTCCCATTTCCATATGTGTCCGCATTGATGAGAAAAATTATGTTTTCACTGCCTGGTCCTGCCTCTGGGAATAATGGCAACACCCCTGTTTCTCCTACAGGCTCATTTGCATATATTAAAACATAATTTTTCTCAGCAATGCCTGAACATGGGACCAACACAGATGTCTTCAGCTGCCAAGTGCACATGCAACAGGTCAACTAGTGTCATAGGTACAAAAGTGCTGACAGATGCCTTTTAAGGCTACTTTCACACTAGCGTATTTAAATTCCGGTATTGAGTTCCGTCATAGGGGCTCAATACCGGAAAAAAACGCTTCAGTTTTTGTCCCCATTCATTGTCAATGGGGACAAAACTGAACTGAAGACAACGGAGTGCTCCTGAAAGCATTCCGTTCCATCTCCAGACCGGAGAGCAAACCGCAGCATGCAAGTGACACACCAGTAATCCGGATCTGTCTTCCATTGACTTGCAATGGGGGGTCATTCCGGATCCGGCTACACATGTACAGAGATACATACAGACATACATACATACTCACACATACACACAAACACATACATACTCACATACTTCAGGCAGGGACGCCGGCAGAATGTCTTCACGCGCCTCCTGCGCGCAGCTATGATGTTTCCCCACTGCGCCCAGCAGAGGGCGCTGTGGGGAATCGTCATCACTGCGCGCAGGAGGCGCGTGAAGACGTGCTGCCGGCGTCCCTGGCTGGAGTATGTAAGTATGTATGTGTTTGTGTGTATGTGTGTGTATGTATATGTATGTTCTCTGTGTCTTGTCCCAATATCTGTGTCAACATGTGTGGGGCCGGACCGCTGCTCCGGCTTCACACATGTATAGCGGCAGTACGGATCCGTCGGCACCCTTTATGTGCCGGATCCGTGCTGCCGGTAGTGTGAAAGAGGCCTAAGACAGAGTAGCTCCAGTTCTTCACACCTCTTGTATTAAATAGTTGCCATTCATGTATGTTCAATGGTTCTCCTGATCTGGTCAGCTCACAGGAGTTCTCATGTTGAGACAACCCATTCAACCAATACTATATTAGTCTTTTAGGAAATGGGACCTTCTGTTGTACTAAAGTGTTAAAGTACTAAAGGTATGATGTGGGTAAGAAAGGAATTAATTTCATAATCACCGAGTAATATAGATTTGCAGTTACCAGCAAACACGCTCCAGACATAACATGTTGTATTCTGCATGAGCACACTACTGCCTTTAGGCAATATGAGCAGGTCTGTAGTATGTGGGTGGCTTGATAACCAGTCTTGTGATGTCACGCACAGCACTGTAAAACAATATAAGTAGGGTAAAGTCAGCTTCATACATGCCTGGTGTTTTAATTTCAGATGCTGATCAATAAATCTTATTATCATGGTAATGAAACTTTGTTTTAAAAAGTAGTGACTTGTTCTTCAGGTTCAGTACTGTGTATAAGCTTGAAGGATCACTGTGCTTTCAGAAAACCTTTGATATATTGTAGAGACATATCTAAAGTTTAGATTGGTGAAGGTCTTAACGCTGAGACCCCCACCAATTTTAGAATGAGGGAAGAGAAACGCTTGCTTAGCAATCTCTCTGCCCTTCACAAGACAGGCCTATAGACTTTCTATTGTGCCAATCGCGCTTCCTGCCCTACAGCAAGAAAAGAGAGAACATGGTAAGTGTTGTCGCTGCTCCCTTCAAATCACTTTTCCAATCAGGCCAGAAGTAAAAGTATCAGTCTCTCTTTACTTAATGCAGAATCAGGGGAGTAGCTATAGGGGGTGCAGAGGTAGCAGTCGCTACCGGGCTCAGGAGCCTGAGAGGGCCCAAAGACCCTTGGGCCACATGAGAAGACACACATAGCACTAAGGGGAGGGGGGCCCAAGCTGAACTCTTGCACCAGGGCCCATGAGCCTTTAGCTACGCCCCTGTGCAGAATATAACAGGTGGCACATTCAGCAGTATTAAGTACAAAGTGCAGTTTCTGGCACCAGATGAGGAGGTATGGTGGCTGATTGTGTGGCAATTTAATGACACTTGCAGGCACTTATGAATATAGGTGGATATAGGCTTGAAGTTAGTATGGTCTGGTGGTTGTTCTAGGTGATGGATGTCTGACCTGTTTTCCTGATAGACACTTGTATATACAGATGTCCCCTGTGTGATACAGGCTTGAAGTTAGTAGGGTCTGGTATTCTTCTAGGCAGGGGCGGACTGGGAACTTAAAGTGGCCCTGGAAAAATAGGTCTCACAGGAGAATCGTATCAGGCTCAGGGCCCATTCACATGACCGTATTTCCATTTCCGCATCTTATCCGCAATTTTGCGGATAAGATGCGGGCCCATTCACTTTCCATAAGCGAAAAAATGCGGAATGCACCCTTTTATTTTTATTAGGGATGGACTGGGAACTTTAAGTGTGCATTCCGCTTCCTTTTCTCACGGAAGTTCTCCCGCAAAAAAAATAAAACATGTCCTATACTTGTCCGCAAGAGCGGACAAGTATAGGCATTTTCAATGGGGCGCCTGGCCGCGTGTTCCGCAGCATTGGGGAACACACGTTGGGCGGCACCCGTAGTATTGTGGATCCGCATTTTTGCGGACCCGCAATAATACGGTCGTGTGAATGGGCCTTTATGGAGTAGGAGCTCCAGCATGTGCTTCCTATCTCATTTAATGTCTCTCAGGATCTTCCCCTTTTGGCAAGAATTAGAACCAACCCACTCCTGCCAACCACACCCCTTCTGCTGGAATACATGGCTTAAACATAACAATATATAAATAAAACAATTGCTGATACCCTCAGGTCTGGGGTACTACAGCAGCATAAGTTGCAACTTTGTGTGCTTCTCTCCATTTCTCTATGTTGTTAGAAAAGGGCTGGAGCTTAGAGGGAGAGGGTGCGGCCTCACATGGCCTGACAGATTTACTATAATTTACACCAGAAACTAATCACTCACATCTGTTCCTCACAATCTAATTTCATTTTCTCAAACACAGATAGGCGTAATTTGAATATCCTAAAACAATGCAACATGTGTAACTGGCTCTTTACTCGCCATGTGGCGTTTATAATACTGATATCTTCTGATGTGCAAGAGGAACAAGGGTGGACTGGGAACTTTAAGGGCCCCAGAAAAAAAAAATAAAAGTGGCTCCATGTAGGTGGGTCCAAAGTAACAGAACATAAAAGCCAACACAAATAGATAGGAATACAAGTAGGTGGGGTCAGTAATACCATAGTGCAGCACAAAATACCATCCCAACAAGACCAAATACCACAGTGCAGTAAAATATACTGCCCCAAAAACTGCCCTTCTGTGATGGCCATCAATAACTGTCATGTTTTGTCTTCATCCTTCACTTGTCTCTAATTAAGATATGGAGCAAGGGGCTTTGGAGGTGAGATGCGGGCCACAGCACTATGCCAATCCTATCTTCAGCATGCTGCCTGGACTTCCCCTAGTAGTGATTCCTATAGTGCCCCAGTAGTATACTCTCCAAGTGGCCAAGGAATAAAGAAAAAAAAATAAAATACCTGTGTTGTTTCAAGTTTCTGAACTGGAATTAGTGATGTGTGAGGAGAACTACGACATAGTGGGAATAACTGAGACATGGCTGGATGATACTTATGACTGGGCAGTTAACATACAGGGTTACAGTCTGTTTAGAAAGGATCACCAAAACCGCAGAGGGGTAGGTGTCTGCCTCTATGTAAAGTCCTGTCTAAAGCCCACACTCCGGGAAGATATAAGTGAGGGACATGAAGATGTGGAGTCACTGTGGGTAGAAATACATGGAGGAAAAAAACAATAATAAAATACTAATAGGGGTTTATTATAAACCACCTAATATACCAGAGTCCACAGAAAATCTACTTCTAAACGAAATAGATGAGGCGGCAAATCATAATGAGGTCGTTATTATGGGGAACTTCAACTACCCAGATATAGACTGGGAAACTGAAACCTGTACATCTCATAAAGGAAACAGGTTCTTGGAAATAACCAAAGACAATTACCTTTCCCAACTGGTTCCAGACCCGAATAGAGGGACGGCCATACTGGACTTAGTATTAACCAATAGACCTGACAGAACAACAGATGTG